>CM060699.1:122766839-123014339 GCA_030686995.1 Artemisia argyi
CCACTCTCACTGCGGACAACGCAGTAGTGGAGCCACTCACCATTGAAATACATACGGGGGGTCACGACATCCACCGCATATATATCGATGGAGGAGCATCCGCGGATATTATGTATGAACATTGTTTCAAGAGGCTGCGACCTGAGATACGAAGTCAGTTAATTCCGGCCACGACGTCGCTGACAGGCTTCACAAGAGAAAAGATATGGCCCATGGGGCAATTGCGCTTACTTGTGGTCATCGGTAATAAGCAGCACTCTACGGCAGCTTGGATGATCTTTATGGTAATTAAATCTCCCTCGCCGTACAACGGCATCATTGGAAGACCTGGAATATCATCCATGCGCGTTGTACCGTCCACAGCGCATGGGATGCTCAAATTCCCAGTAGACGGAGGTATTGTGACCCTTTACAATACAGCTGTATCACCTAAAGAGTGCAATACGGTGATGAGCGAAACGGAGAGTTTTCCAGAACAGCGCGCAGCCAAAGTGCCAAACCTAAAGGTTGCAATTCACCCTGACTACCCAGATCAACAAGTATCAATTGGAGGGTCGCTGATTATGTGTGGGTTACTTCTCGTGGAGGGATGTCCCTATGGGAGTGTGGTGTATGTTGGTTGTTCTTTGTGTTAATAAAAGTTTTGCCTTACAAAAAAAAAAATTGGAGGGTCGCTGTTCGACAAAGGCAAAGCAGCTGTGTGCGCACTCCTGCAAATGAACCTAGATATCTTTGCATGGGAACCAAAGCACATGACTGGAGTGCCACGATCCATCATGGAACACAAGCTACAAATCCGACAAGGATATCCTCCAATAAGACAGAAAAAGCGCGGCCAGGCTCCAGATCGTGCAAAAGCCATTCTGGAAGAAGTACACAAACTTGTAGACGCAGGCATCATGCGGGAGGTCTATTACCATGACTGGATTTCCAATCCAGTAATGGTAAAGAAGAGCGATGGCAGTTGGAGAATGTGTGTGGACTTCACTGATCTTAATAAAGCATGTCCACAGGACTGTTATCCGCTACCAGAGATAGACTGGAAGGTAGAATCTCTGTGTGTGGATACCTCTTTAAATGTTTCCTAGACGCATATAAAGGGTACCATCAAATTCAGATGGCTGAGGAAGATGAAGAGAAGATAGCCTTCCACACAAGTCAAGGGGTCTATTGCTATACAAAAATGCCTTTTGGTCTAAAGAATGCTGGAGCAACATACCAGTGTTTGGTGGATAATGTGTTTGAAAAACAAGTAGGTCGCAACCTGGAAGTTTACGTCGATGACCTTGTTATCAAGAGTCATACTGAGGAAGAATTGGTGCGCGACATCGAGGAAACATTCAAAACACTGTGAAAGATCAACATGAAGCTAAACCCAAAGAAGTGTACTTTTGGTGCGACAGAAGGTATGTTTCTTGGATATTTAATAGAACCTGATGGCATCAAGCCTTGCCCAGAAAAGACAAAAGCTGTCATCGATCTCCCTTCACCACGCACATTGAAGGAAGTCCAATCATTAAATGGAAAGTTAGCTGGGCTAAATCGATTCTTGTCCAAATCAGCAGATAAGTCACTCCCTCTCTTTAAGACACTGACGAAGTGCACAAAAAAGGGAGACTTTCGTTGGACTGCGGAAGCCGAAGAAGCTTTTCAACAGCTTAAACAACAAATAGCAGCACTTCCTAAACTTGTCGCACCCCGACCAGGGGAAGAATCGATCATGTACTTATCTGCAACTCATGGAGCAGTCAGCGCGGTACTATTGACAGATAGGAACTCCGTTCAAACACCAATATATTTTGTAAGCAAAGCACTCAAGAAGACAGAGACTAACTATACTGCCATGGAAAAGCTGGTCCTAGCCTTAGTATTCGCAGCTAAACGACTGCGCAGATACTTTCAAGCACATCCAATAGCTGTAATTACGGACCAACCTATCAAGCAAGTTATCTCTAAACCAGACGCATCGGGACGGCTACAAAAATGAAGTGTGTTATTGAGCGAGCATAACATCTTGTATAGACCACGCACTGCGATTAAGGGGCAGATCTTAGCAGACTTCATTATTGAGAAGCCAGATACCGATACTCCACCTTCAACAAGCAAGGTAGAATTACAAGAACCATGGGTTCTATTCACAGACGGATCCTCCTACGCGGATGGGCCAGGCACAGGCCTTATCCTAACTAGTCCAGAGGGAATGGAATTCACTTACGCACTACGTTTTGAATTCACAGCCACAAATAATGAGGCAGAATATGAGGCCCTACTCGCTGGATTACGCATTGCAACTCAAATGGGTGTACGCAACCTAGAGGCAAACGTTGATTCCCGGCTAGTAGCCAATCACGTACTAGGCGAATACGAGGATAAAGATGATAACATGGTCCAATACCTAAAAAAAACCAAGTCTCTAATTCAGAATTTTGACAAGTTCACCATCAAACAAGTCCCTAGAGGAGAAAACAGAAAAGCAGATGCGCTGAGCAAGATTGCATCTACAAGTTTTGTGCACCTGTCAAAACAGGTATTGGTGGAAACCTTGAAGAACAAATCAATCTCGGAGATGGAAATATCCACGGTGATAGAAGAACATGATCCTACGTGGATGACACCTATCATCGAATTTATAAGAAAAGGGATATTACCCCGGGAACAGAAGGACGCTCGTCGGATACGGCGCACAGTACAGAAGTTCGAACTCCGAGACGGTATCCTATATCGACGTTCATTCTTACAACCATGGCTTCGGTGCGTTGGACCTCTTCAGGCAGATTACGTACTCCGAGAGATCCACGCTGGCTCATGCAGTATGCACTCAGGACCACGGTCTGTTGTGGCACGAGCCTTACGGTCAGGATACTATTTGCCCACTATGCACCGCGATGCACGGGATATGATAAAGAAGCGCAGCAACTGCCAAGTCTACAGGCCCATCCCGCGCCGACCACAACAAGGGCTGACACCCATCACCTCACCATGGCCATTCTACAAATGGGGCATTGATATTGCAGGGGGACTAAAATTCCTCATAGTGGCCATAGATTATTTTACAAAGTGGATTGAGGCAAAAGCAGTGGCAAGTATCACAGGCAACCAAGTCAAACGCTTCATTTGGGACAACATTGTATGTCGCTTTGGCCTACCTGGAGAAATTATTTCGGACAATGGAAAACAATTCTGTGACAACCCATTCAAAGATTGGTGCGCGCAATTAAATATTACACAAAACTTCGCGTCAGTTAAGCACCCACAAACCAATGGTTTGGTTGAACGCGCGAATCGTAGTCTGGGCGAAGGAATAAAAGCGCGCCTTGATAAACATAGGGGAATATGGGTGGATGAATTGTCGCATGTTTTATGGGCGCACCGCACGACAATAAAAACTAGCACTGGTGATACACCATTCTCACTTGTCTATGGGACAGAAGCTGTTATACCAGCCGAAATTGGAATGCCAACCATTCGCACGGCGGAAGTCAACGTTGCAACTAATGATGACGAGCGACGCATAGACTTGGATCTGTTAGAAGAAAGGCGCGAACGTGCAGCTATACATGAAGCAAAGGCTAAGTCAAAGATGAAGAAGTATTATGACGCAAAAGTAAAAAACACTTCTTTCAGGCCAGGAGACTTTGTATACCGCGCCAATGATGCAAGCCACGCAAAAGACACGGGAAAGCTTGGACCCAAATGGGAAGGACCCTATGAAGTCACAGAAGCACTAGGAAACGGCGCATACAAGCTGCGTGATATGGAAGGCCACAAGCTAGCACGCACTTGGAATATTTGCAATCTCAAGAGATGCTATATTTAGGAAAGGTTACGACCCACGCACAGACAACTCCGCACTTTAGTACGTGCCTAATAAATGTCCGTGTATTTGATTTTTTTTTTTCTTTCTTTTTTTTTTTAGGAATTGTCTTTCATTTTCAAAAAACTTGCAAGTATTAATAAAACGTTGTGGTTTCTAGCTAACTCCACAACACATTCAACTTTATTGCTTACATTCCATAATTATGTCTCAATATTGTTACTTTATATTTTGCCTAAATGGCGTGCATGCCCTTAATAAGACCTACGATGGCAGAAATGATGAGTAAACCTACTAAATAACTCGTTGAGTAAGAGGGTTGCAAACCCATCAACATTGGATCACGCATCCTTGCTAAACACCTTACCTTCAAGACGTTGAAGTAAGTTTAATGCGCATCCCACGAAGGATACGCAACAACGCATACTGTGCTTGTTTAACAATTTAGGAGCCAAGACTCTTGATTCCTTAATATAGTATCTGCATCACGCTGCAAGTCTATCCATACACTTATGAATTTTTATTCACATATATTTATTAAGTTGTAGAATACTAACTATGTTGGAAACATGATTTCCTTGTGGTTGTGTGTCGTTAGAATTAGAAGAGAGAAAGAGAGAAAGAGAGGGAGAGTGGAACCTTGAGAGAAAAGTGAGACTATTAGATTAGATTGAATGAAGGTCCAACCCTCTCCACATGTGGAGAGGGGTATTTATACTTACAACATAAACGCCCACACCTGGGCTGTGGATCAGGCATACAGTGGGTGAAGACCAGTCCTTCTTCAACGGTGTTACTTAATCTAATACTAATTAACTAATATATAAACTAACTACGAGCTAACTTAATGCTATTACAATAATCAGGTGACCGAGACTTTTACAGGAATATTTGTATTCCTAACAATCTCCCCTTAAGTGAGGTCACCTTTGAAATTAAGCTCTTTGGTCTTAAAGCATTCATTCGTCTCTGTAGCTCGTAGGATCTGATTCTTCACTTTACTTCACACTTTGTACTTCAAGCAAGTGAACTTGTGATTAGAGTTCCTTTGTGATATATGATCTTTGAGCTTCCTTTGAGATCATCAGCCAAAGTAAATCTCCAAGCTCATCCATAGTTGTATTGTCTTCATGTGATGTAGTGACTAAGGACCATCATGCTCACACCCTTCTGTATCTAGAGACGTTGCATTAGAGTTGTGGATCAGGAGACTTTTTCATCAAAGTTGCGGAAACGTTGTTGGTAGTCTCTCAACATTTGTTGTAGCAAGTCTCTCATCTTCATTGATAGTGTGGAGGATGTGTGAGCAAGAGGTATGGATTGACCCGATTCAGCTGGAAACTGGAGCCATCAACGCCATTTTATATGTGTCCCTGAGATAAAACAGTTAGCAATAAAGATAGAGAACGAACATGGCTTTGTCATTCGTTCTGCGAGAACAGACTACCCTCCGGTTTTGTGAAAACCGACCTGTGATCAGGTAGAGTCTCTTTTAAAGAAGACTCTCCTTGACAGGAATTTCCAGCTTGTAGTAATGAATTTTCCAAAGAATCCACTTCGGAATCTTCATACTTAGCATGTTCTCATACCGGAACGTCTCAAAGCAGACAGCACGATAGAGTGAATCGGTGAATTGATATTCACGGATTGATGAGAAATTGATTTATAGAAATCACTCGCGTGTCATATGATAAACATTTTTGAGACACGACGAGAGTTTTATACTTTGAATCACATTTCCATCAAAAATACTTTTGTTTGAAATATTGTACACAATCAATGTGCTCGAAAATTAGTTAGTGAGCACACTGAAAGGTTTTTACAAAAGTATCCGTCAATCCATATCCTGGAACAAGTTTGATTCAATGTTGAATCTCACCATTGTTGCTTTCCAGTTGTCACTTGATCATTGATCCAAGATGGATCTCACATGTCACCTACCAAGAGCTTGAGTGATGTTCGCTCTAGAAGGATTTCCATCTTCCTTGTGAATATTTTCATATAACTCGGATGTTCTGGCAATACCACAAGGATAATGCGTAGGACTCTAAATATTTTATCTTATTTTCCACATTATGTGAAACAATAAGCATATTTGGAATGTGTCCTATCGAGATTTATAGATGATCTCTTTGGCTCTAGACTCAATAGTGCCTTTTGATCCGCTCCTGGAGACTGGGGAGGCGTCTCCTGTTTTAGGTATCAACATAGCTCGCAATGAGCGGTCGATACATTGCACAGGGTTCCCCGTGAGAATGAAACAAGCTCTTTTAAGAGAACTTGAGTGGTTGGGAAGGTTGGTGCAGTGCGTCACTGGGTCCATGACATCTTGTCTTCAATACCGGTGTTACCTTAGTAACCGCCAGTAGCTTATGAATTGAACCCGGTTTCTGCCCTAAGGTTGAATATATGGTGGGCTATTTCTTTTCACCCTTTCTCATTTCATTTCTTTTTCATTCTTCAACCCCTTCAGTGCTTACCGAGACTTCACCACTAGAACCTTGTTGGGTTTGTTCCAGTCCTAGCTCTATCTCAGTCCGCACTCTTCCCCTTCCTCACTTTTCTCATTTTTTTTCATATCATTCCTAAGGACTTCTAATCTATCTATGGATTGTCCCTGGGAAGATCCTTCCGGTTCTGGTGGATCATCGGAACTCATACTTGACCTTAACCAACCTTATAACTCCATGCATAAAGATAAATGGTCGGTCTTTGGTATAAACGCCTTTTGCTCCCCCTCAATATGTGCATCGATACTCGAAAGAGTTTAGCACATATGTGGGAGCACATTTATTGAGTCCAAAAGATCACATTTTGAATATCAGATTCCATATTTACATCACATTCTCTCCCCCGATCAAAAATTTCAAATCTTTTGAGATTTTGGATCCCAATTGATTTAAATAAGTTAGAAAACGTTTTGGGAGAGAAATGCGGTTAATTTTTAATATATTCTGATAAACGGAACTTTTTCTTGCTCCCCCTCAATCTGTGAGGGAGGTTGTTATGTGTCAGATTTGAAGAGTTTGCAAAAGATTCGAAATTTTAACGAAAACTCTTTGAAAATTTACTCATTCTGACACATAACCATCACAAATCGTTTTGTTGCTTTTGTTTTTTACAAAGTGTGGGGAGTTTTGATGATATATAAAATTTTGAGAAATCACTCTCCCCCTCAATCAATGACGGATGTTAAAACATAAATAAATTATGTCATTGATTGAGTGAAAAATTTTAACAAAGTTTGAGTTCAAATTGATTTCCAAACAAAATCTCATGGTACCACCAAGTTTTGCACAAATACTTTCCGGAAAAATCATAGAAGGGAAAGTATTTGGCGATAAAAAGAAGACTTCTCTTCTTTATCAAGAAATAATGCACTGAAACGTACATTAGATCGAGGGTGCATGAATACAAAGTAATTCACGCTCGGATGAACGGCACCCTTTACAAGGAACAACCTTCTTTTTGGCGACGTGTTTTCCTCATTTTGAAAACCGGGTTGCTATCTGAAGTAATAGCAAGCCATATTTTTTAAGACCGGGTTGCAACCTGAAATGACTACAAGCCATATTTTATGTCCGGGTTACAGCCTGAAATGACTGTAAGCCATAGTTTTGAAAGAATGTTATGAGGAACGACATGTTTTTGAGAAAAAAACTTTATTAGAAACCGAAAAACTCTTGCTCAAGCATATGTATGATTCAGTGTCATTATTGAATGACATTTCTAGAAACGTATATAATATTGATTACACAATAGACATGTCGTGAGAAGAATATTTTTGTATTTTTGTAGTTTTTCAGATTTTTTATGGGTTTTTGTTGTTTTCTACTTTTCTATTTTCTTTTTGATTTAATACTATGTACAAAGGATATGTGAAGTAACCCCTTTACTCCTCCTGGTCTTCTTGAAGACGTACAAGATCCTCAGGCGTGAGACACTTCATACCAAGTCGTGGGAGGATGAATTGAAATCGTTCCCTAGAGAGTGCTTTGGTGAAGATATCAGCTAGTTGGAACTCAGTCCTCACAAAGTAAAGTTCCACATTTCCTTTCTCAACTTGCTCCTTGATGAAATGATGTCGAATGTCAATGTGGTTAGTCCTTGAGTGCTGGACATTGTTGCAGTAGAGTGCAATTGCACTTTTGTTGTCACAGTACATGGGAATCTTGTTGCATATGAAGCCATAGTCTGAAAGTTGAGATCTCATCCACAAGATCTGAGCACAGCATGAGGACATGGCAATGTATTCAGCTTCTGTGGAGGAGATAGAGGTACTCATTTGTTTCTTTGACGACCAACTGACTAGCTTATTACCCAAAAACTGAGCACCCCCAGATGTACTGCGACGAGTGTCTTGACATCCCGCATGGTCGGCATCAGAGTATGCTGCGAGAGCCATAGAAGTGTCCTTGGGGTACCATAGGCCCATATGGATAGTACCCTTAAGATACCGAAAGACTCTCTTGACAGCTTCCAGATGTTTCTTGGTGGGTTTGGATTGATACCGAGCACATATGCAGACATCAAATAGAAGATCTGGTCTGCTGGCAGTAAGATACATTAAGGAACCAATCATGCTTCGATACTGGGTTTGTTCGACCGGGATTCCAACATCATCTTCATCTAGTTTTGATCTTTCTATCATATGAGTATCAACAGAGTCACTCGAATCGAATCCAAATTTCTTCAAAATTTCATTGGCATACTTGGATTGATTGATGAAGATGACACTGGGATTTTGAGAAATTTGCAATCCTAGAAAGAAAGACATTTGACCCATCATAGACATCTGGAATTCAGAGCTCATCTCTTGGGAGAACCGATCACATTCATTGGGATCAGAGGAGGCAAATATGAAGTCATCAACGTAGATTTGTACATGAAGAAGGTTTTTGCCCGTTTTTCTGGTAAAGAGTGTAGGATCAACAACACCTTTGGAAAATTTGTTAGAAAGAAGAAATTTAGACAAGGTGTCGTACCACGCTCTAGGCGCTTGCTTAAGCCCATAGAGAGCCTTCTTCAACCGATACACATGATTAGGGCGTTCTGGATCCACAAAACCTTCGGGTTGAGATACATACACCACCTCTTTTAGATCGCCATTTAGGAATGCAGTCTTGACATCCATTTGATAAACCACCATGTTTTGACTTGCAGCATTTGCGAGAAATATTCTTATGGCTTCAATTCTAGCAACAGGTGCGAAGGATTCTTCAAAGTCTATACCTTCTTCTTGATGATATCCTTTTGCCACAAGCCTAGCCTTGTTTTTCAATACATCTCCATGCTCATCCAGCTTAACCTTAAATATCCATTTGAGAGCAATGATCATAGCACAATCGGGAGGTGGCACTAATTCCCATACATCCAGTCGGTCAAACTCATGAATCTCGTCCACCATTTCAGTGAACCATGAGTGTTTAGACATTGCATCCTTGACGTCTTTTGGTTCAACTTTAGAGAGGACATAGTTGAAGAAACACCACAATGCGTCGGTTGCAAGTTGCTTGCGGGTAAAAACTGGACGCGAAGGGTTTCCAATAATGTTGTCAAAAACGACATCTCAGGAAGGCTTTAACACTCAAAAATTTGAGTATTCTGCTCTGATACCAATTGTAGAACCGTAGAGGGGGGGGGGGGTGAATACGGTTTCTTCGGCTTTTTAGATGTTTAAAAACTTTAAGCGAAGAAGAACACCAAGTGGTTGTATAAGAAACTAACCACAAACACAATCACAACAAAGTATATACAGCGAGTAAATGACACCACGATATATATTGGTTCGGGATGGGGGTTTATACCATTCGTACGTCCAGTTGCGAATCCACGACACCGATACTATTACTCTAGTATAATCCTTTCGGTGGATTACAAACCGTTACAACTTCACTCCACCGATATGCGCTAAGATCGGTGCTCACTAAGAAGAGCTACTCCCCAACGGTATTCCGCCCTCGGAAATCACCCAAAAGAATCTCGTGATTCGACTTAACCACAAAGACCACTAAGACTTCCCATCGGAAGTATCAAACCCTAACTAGATCCCCAATGATTTAGGCTTAGTCACCAAGACACAAGACTTCAATCTAGATCCCCAATGATCTAGGCTTGGTCACAAAGACACAAGACTTCCCTTACAAACAAATAGAAAGAATAGGTTGTTTGTTTATTCAACCAAGCCCTAACCTAACCTAGAGACTCGATTGTAGTAGAAAGGGTAAAGATAGAAGACCCTGACACAATCACAAGAGTGGATTAAGTTCTTGTGATTCTTCCCTTGCAAGGAGATGTGTTCTTTCAAAGATGTTAATATGAAAATCAAGAACACAAGATTAGAGATAGAGAGATTTGAGAGTGTTTAGAGAGAAAGAATATAGAGATAAAGAATAATAGCAAGGGGTGAGGAATACAAAAGGCAAGGGTGGTATTTATAGGCCAAGAACCCAAACTTGGGAAAATTTACCGAGGCCGGCGCACCACGCGTCAACGCGCGGGCAGCGCGCCAGGCGTCTGTAAATGTTTCCCAAGTGTTGGGTGTTAGGATCTTATAAATACCTATCCTCGCTAAACCCAAAATTGTACTTCATACTAAACCTTTAAATTAATCATTCTAAGGTTTACCAACTCAAATAGCCAATTTGGAAAATGTTTTGTGAAGTGTTTAAAGAGAAACCAAATTACCAAGGGTATAATTGTAGATAGGGTACTTTGGAAGGGGTAGAAGTGTATCTCCTCACATGGCATAGAAAAGATATAAAGAATATTCCAAGGAATATTCCAATTCTTGGAGGGGAAGAATGAGATGGAGGGTTGAGATGAAATGGTTTGAATTGGATGGTGGAGATCAAAGGGAGCCTCCCTTGGTTTTCAAACAATTTGGCATGTGGTGAATGTGGATGGATGAGATGATCTCACTTAAAATGGATGGCTAGGATCAAACATGCCTAGGTTAGGGTTGAGAAGGATATTCCAAGGAATATGCTCTGCTTGGGGGAAAGGAGAGATCAATAGTTGAGATGGTTTTGGTTTGAATTCAATGGTTGAGATCAAGCACATGTGGTGGCATAGATAGGAGATATTGGATGGATGGTTGAGATGAGTTTAGTTTGAATTCAATGGTTGGGATCAAGCACATGTGATGATATAGAGATGAAGGGTTGGATGGATGGTTGTGATGTGTTGTAATTTGAAATCAATGGCTTGGATGAGAGGAGCCTCATTAGGGTTTCAAATAATTCCTCATGTGTTAAAAATGAAAGGATGAGATGTGTTGTAAGGGAATGGATGGTTTAGATGTAGTGTGTAAGGGAATATGTAAGGGTGTAAGAGATTGTATAAGAGAATATTTGATTTGGATATGATTGGATATGATTGGTTTTGTCATATGTATAAATGGGATTAAGAGAAGATTAAGACATAATCTAATTGTCATTAAGAAGAAAAGGTTTAGACAATTAAGATTATAAGTTGAGAAAATCATATGTTACTTATAAGTTCAAGTAACACAACGTCGAGAATCCATAGTTTTATATCTCGTGACTTTCCACGACTCGACGTTCTCAACTAATACCTTGGTTCAAACAAGTTAAGTGCTTTACCTTGATGTAAACCATAACCCAAGTGGGAAAGGTTGCATTTACGCAAAGTGACCTTTGACTTAGTTTGACCAATATGGGAGTAAACCTGTTACGTAATTAGAGAAGACGTAAACACGGGATATGAGCATATGGATGCTTCAACAGAATGTCACGTGAAATATATAAACTCCCTAAGTTTAGAAAAGCCTTGGCTAGAGGCGATAGTTAGAAAACATGAGTTGGCGTTTTCCCATAAATGGGTGTTCTAAAAGCAGGATCTCTCAATTCTCAAAACTCGTTTCGAGTGTTCTCAATTAAGCACATAACATATTCATACCTGTACTGAAAGATCCACATTTGTTGGGTAAGGGGAAAGCCGACTTTCAAAATTCGCCTGGAACCATACAGACTCCTAGCGCGTCACCCGTGCATTGACGCGCGGGCAGCGCGCAAGTAGCAGACATTGGCTCCGGCGATTTTGAGCTAACGTTTGTTATTTTATGTGTTTTGATGGTTTATTTGTCATCATTAAAACATAAAGAGACCTTGATCATGTTGCCTCAACACCTTTAAGCTATTGTCTAATCCGCAAAATAGAGTTCTCTCACCAGGGAGAGAAGTAACTGACCGTACGCCTGAAGCGTGGACAATCAGAATATTTAATGATTGAATGAAACATATATCTAGAATAAGATAATAAAAAATAGAAAATCAATGTGTCCGATGAATGCATAGGGAGGGGCTCATGCAAAAATGGGTACTTCTAGTCGAGTTGATCATATCAATTCTCAAAGGTTTCCAAATCCCAAATTATATAGTTTTGTATGACGAACCTGGAATACGTAGATGTGTTAGTTAAATATGCCAGCAAGAGAGAAAAACAATGTTTGATATAGTAATTATAAGTGGACATGATCATGGTTACTTTTATAACGTAACATAAAAGTGTTATCATATGTTACCGACTTATTAGTTATTAAAGCATCCAAACACATTTGTTGTTTGAACTTTGAACTACTACCATTGCTATCTATTATAATATACCCACACGTTTATGCATCTCATTTGTTGATTAGTCGAACTCAAAATTTTTTTAGTACATGGCTGATCAAAGGTATGAAGTAACTGTATCCACTCGTTACTTTTATACAATAATGTTCTAACATAACCCAATAAAGTATAAAAATTTGTAACACAACAAATACATGTTTTGCAATTGTAGTTTCAATAAGTACCAAACTGAACCTAAACAGAAATAGGTACATATTTAAGAAATTGCCATTCATGGGTAACTGAGAATAGGAACTTATTTATTGCCCATTGTTTGGCATTGAGCTCCTACAACGGCAGCAGGATATGCATCCTGGATTCCAGGAGGAGGAATCATATGGGTGCATCGAGTAACAAATTAAGTTAAGCTTTCGTAAAAAGATCATAATTAGTATGAGTCAGGTTGAGATGACGCGTACACGCTTTCTAGGAGGTTGTACGCATTAAAAAGAAATCTTCAACATGTATGACCCGTTACCCTTTAAGCTATTTTTATTTTATTTCATCCATTTAAAATAAAACACATATCAATACAAATATAGAATAGTATATGTCGAGTAGACTATGCATAGAAACATGGAAATGGGAAACTCATAAATAATCAACCTCAATATGAAAATGATTGATGCCAAATAAGGATTGATTTACAGTATAGGTTAAAGAAATGAATAACACTTACTTGAGCAGTTGGAGCACAAAGATAAAGTGAGACATTTTCATCTGCGAAAATAGCACCACCTTGTTATCCATTTTCATGCATTGCCTTTTAGTTTGGAGTGGAAAGAAGTTTGAATGTTTAGTATAGCCATACCCGAATAAAGGTTGATGCCCATTTATCAAGAACATCCTGCAGATCAAGATTATAGTGACAAATAAACTTAATTAGAAGCAAACATATGTAAATGACAATCAACCAATATAGATAGCTTATAAAGGGAACAAACAAACTTGTTCAGGATTAAAATAATATATATATTTCAATATTTATGGTGGTGAAATTTGACGTGAAGATTAGTATTGGACTTTCCGGGTCTACAAATCAGTCTTGCAAGAAAATGTAAGAACAATATGTTGTGTGAAATTGCACCTTGAACTCCAGGACGTTAGACTTTGAGAGAAAACCGGCCTCAGAAGAAAAAACCCAACCTTAGAAAACATCTTTTAAAAGCATGCTTTGATATTTTTGTGCGAGTGAACGCCAAATAATAAATTCAATTCAGCTTGATTTTTTGCAAATTCAGTTCCGGTATAAAATACGTTCAGTTTTTTTGCACATCTAACAGTGTTACTTTCATTCTATTTGGAAGCCGTCCCAATCATATAATATGTGACAACCGGCAATTTAGGGAGCCATTTTGAAAACCAGCATTACGTTAAAGTTCCTTTATAAATTTTATTTGGAATTTTATTCGTAACGGACTTGTAAGACCTATTTTATGGTTAATTATATTTAATATTGTTATGGGATTTGAGATTTATTTAATGATTCGTTATGGAATTTTATTTGGAGATTTATTTTGAATTCTCACTTGGTACTACGTTGACTCCGGCACTAGGATTACCTAACGAAAATTTTATGACTCGATTTTACGAGTCCGACTATATTTAATTATTTACGGGATGTTTCGTGAGATATTAAACGTTTGAAATGAGTTCGGGTTTCGGACCGTGTGTTTTACACTTACCCATTTTTACCCACTCATAATTATTAGTAATATTGTTATTATTATTATTATTATTATTATTATTATTATTATTATTATTATTATTATTATTATTATTATTATTATTATTATTATTATTATTATTATTATTATTATTATTATTATTATTATTATTAAAAAACTTTTTTTAAAAAGAGTAATATACAAATTGGTCCTTGTTGGGTCGGCTCACACACAAACACCCATCACCTTCCTCACATCTCTCTCTCTTTCTTGGCTAACCCTAGCCGCCCCACATCCGACCACCACCACAGTCACACCGCCGGCCACCACTCTACACCGCCACCACAAATCAATTCCCCATCACCTACTCTCTTAGATCTACCACTACACGCGCCCATTTACCCCTTATTTCACCTCGAATCACCACCAAATTCACCACCATTTTCTTGTTTTTCGAAGGTTGTCACGGTTTGAGTCTTAAAGATCGAAGGTGAGACGAGTTTCACTCGTATTTTTGATAAAAACATGACCTAGGGTCACGACTTAAAGCTATTCGGTTGGGATTATGTATAAAAAAACATGGTTTTCATATGGGTTTTGGTTGAAAACGTGTTTCTCAAAAGGTTTGGTATCCGGGTTTGGTGTATTTCTTGATGGTTCGATTGAACCGTGAGTCTAAGACTCACGGCATGGTGTTAGATCCGAGCTTAGGGCTCGATTTACTTGCTACTCTTGGTCTTGAGTTGTGGTTTCATGTATTGCTTGTGTTGGGATTTTGGTTCGACTCGATGGAGTCACGGCTTGATGGCCGTATTTGGTTGATTGTTGCCGAGACCCTTTGTGGTCAAATGGGCAATTTGGGTGTGCTCCTTGGAGCCTTATTTGTGACCTTTGATTATTGCTTCGAGCCATTGTGGCTCGTGGTTTGTGCCGAGACTCGTTTGAGTCGAAAGACTCGGGTTTGGCTTGGTAAACCAACCCGAATATAGACCTTGGTTATATTTATTATTCTTTGTTAAATTGTTGTTATTTGATATTGATTTGGCATTGTTGATCTTTTCGGCCGAATGCTTGTGGGTCGAGATCATGTTTGGACACGACAATGGATTTTTGTATTGAGAAGTTGTTGACGAAAAGTGGTATTGGGGACCGATTGTGAGACGGTCACTTAGATTGACGGAGATAGGTTAGTTGGGTGCCGTAGTCAGACCCTATTGTTGTAGCACGTGGATTGGGATTGATTTGGACGGAGATGTATTGATTATTATGACTTTTACATATTATTTTGGACTTGGACAATGAGCCGAGAGTCATGACTCGGACATGTGACCATTTCGTATGACTCGATAACTATTTACAATTTAAAACACAAATAATAAAACTCGTAATAATATTATTGGTAATATGAACGTTTATATAAATATATAGACGTGAATAACGTATATATAATTGTATAAATGCGTATATTAATAATAACAAAAATCACGAGTTGTATTATAAATAATACGACTAAATATATTATGCTACGAGAGTAGCGTAATATTATTGGAAGTATTATTAAGAAGAATAAATATTATAAAATGAGAAATTCTCGACGTTAACTAAATATCACATGAAATGTTATTTTATATATATAACGAGAAAAGCTATCGAGCTATGCGGAGTCGTGGTCACTTGAGTCCAGGTAAGTTATTGTTTGTGACTTTTGTGTTGTCACGGATATATGACGATTAATATAAACGTTTTCTATAACTAAATAACTTACTTAACCGACAGGTTAAACCGAGTTATTTGACTATACAAAATGAGTATATTAATGGGCATCGTATCCTACGACGCCCATAGGTTGTGGTATATGTAAAGGATAATAAATTGCTAAATATATATATCGGGAAATCTAGCCAATTTGACGATTTATGTGCTATGTGCTTTAGGATTGGGTGTAATCTTGGAACGGTATGTTACGTAAATAAATATGGGGATTATCAAATCGACGGATTTGATGAACTTCGGCGATTTATTTAAATGATATATTGGGCTAATATTAGATCTATAGTTTATTTTTTTTATTATTCTTTTGTGTGACCATTTTGGTTTGTTTATGTCGACCCACCACCCGTATGGATACCAAACGTAAATACGCCAAACTAATACAAAATGGATTTTCGGGAAATAAAACGGAATACATCCGGGTTTGGGAATATTTGAATTTGAGGAAATGATTTCTGAACAAGTTGATATTGTTAGGTCGTGCCGAGTCCGTAGTTTCCGTCTTGTGAGTTATTATACATCTTACTTCTACCGATTTCTTCTTGCTGATTTCTGGACTTGAGGTGAGTCATAGCCCCACTTTTTACTCTTGAACTACGTTTTCAATACTCGGGGTGAGAAATGTGCAAATTATTTATGTGGACTATTATCGCTTCTATAATCTTTCTAAAACTTGCTATGCGTATGGACTAGGAGGTATTGTCAGCTTTAGTCACATATATTTTGTTTATACTATTCAAGGTTGGCTTATTTGGTTATTGGTGAATTGTCAGCTTTAGTCACATAGTTTCGTGTGTACTATTCAAGGTTGGCTTATTTAGATACTATAGTGTGCACCTATAGGTTATTAATACTTCGGAGGTTATCCGAGTATTTATGATATTGCGGGGGTTACCCGAATATCTATGTTAGAGCGGTGGGTATCCGTGTGTTATGTTGGAGCGGAGGGTATCCGCAGGCTTTTAGTAAATCCTTAGTCTAGCTAGCAAGCGTTTTGCGTATATGTCCACTATATTGTTGATGAATTTAAACCTATTCGCTGACTTTTAGCACGTTTTCTCAGGTAATTAAGTGATGATATGGATGCATGGATTGGAAGGCTCGGCTAAGGCTCCTGGTTTATGGATCTATTTTTCTAAACTCTGATATTAAATTGTGGACCTACTGTTATTTCTTTTGGGCCTGACTCTGAATGATGTTGGGATAAATATAAACTTTAAAACCCCATTTTGGTTGTGTTTTTATTATGTTTACTTTATCTCGTTCTATTATGTCTTGTGTTGGATACCAATCCCCGTAGCACCCCGAAAGCTTGTTGAGTCTTTCGTTGTACCAAATTTTGGGGGTGTTACATAATATCACCATTAAACTATGTTGACATTCCCAGCCTAAAAAGTGTTTTGTGTTATTGTAACCCGCGCGTTGCGACATGGTGAATTGAGATTAGTTTTTTGCGACATTGTCTTTGTGATAGCAATGTTGGCAATAAATAATCAATTACAATTTTTCAGCCTATTATCGGGTTCCCAACTACATTTTGTTAATACAAAATAAACAGTTACTCGGACACATTATTAAACTGATAACAATAGAAAGAAAACTTACTGGGACACGCTGCCGGCTCGATCAACGAAAGCTTCCAGTTCGTAAAAAGCTTAGCAATCTCAACACTTTCCGTCAAAATGCTTGAATATTTAATATCCGTACCCATACAAAAAAATTATCTCGATCATTATCTGAACCGCCCACTATGCTATTTCTAAATACCAAAAAAAAGTATAATATGATAAATGCGGACCATTTACCTTTTAATATCAGCTCTTTGACCATAGAAAGTAGAACCATTGCTTGTTATCCTCGGGTACTTCCCTCATGTGCAATATGTGCGAGTACCCTTCAGCTACAGCCGGATTACTATCATCCCAGTCATGAAACACGGGAACAACAGTGATGTGATTAGGCTGCAATATTCTGCACAAAAAATAAGCCACTAAACAGCCTTTTAAAATCAATTTCCTTAGCATGTCACATGTCAACAGTTGCACTTGTTATCATTCCTAAAATAATATACTTGTCAGATCAAAACTGCAACTGATGAACTAAAAAATGCTAGTATATATGTTAGCATGTCGAGATATTATAATATGTTGATATGCAAAAACAAACTGATCGTGTGTTTAAGGAACAAAGTTATTACTAAATACTTTTCTGCAAGAATACGTAATCAAAACATAAACACAACTGATCTTCTTCTATTCTACATATTTAATCTGATTGTGTGTTTAAGGAACAAAGTTATTACTAAATACTTCTCTGCAAGAATACGTAATCAAAGCAGAAACACAACTGATCTTCTTCCATTCTACATATGTAACAGGCTAAATTGCACCAATATGTATATCGTTACGATCATCAAAAGACCTGGACCTGTTTGAGGTGGTATTTATATAAAAGTTTTTGCTTATTAAGAAAAAGTAGAGTATTGGACTTAATTCTGTTGACTTGGTAAATACCTTAATTCTTTCATAAACAACGCACTTCCTGAGATGCCAAGGTCAAACATAATTATTAGCCAAAATCTCGCGTATTAATACACGTTCTATTATGTGCACCGTCGTTCGTGGCCCCATCCATGAATGTGACCTAGCTAAAATAGTAAGAATTGAAGATTTGAGTGTCATTAGTTAGATTCACATTTGTGGTGCTTCATGCTATATACATAAGATCAACCATATATGGAGGTAAGAGGGAGAAAGATATTACTTAGCAAGGTGGCTTTAGATCAATTTTATCACAAACCGCGTCTAAAATGTTTTTGAGATGAATTCCACTTGTGCACTGCAGTTCAAAATTTTAAATGGCTACATGATTTGTATACAAAATGCTACTATGAATAAACACAACTGACTCTTCTCCTCATATCTTTGAATGTCCAAACGACTGGCTCTTGGCTTAACAGCTTATTTGTGTCAAAATCAAATAAACTGTCGTTGAGAATGCAACGCAAAGTAGCTAATTAAAAAAACAAACAGTCATTAGACTATACTAAAGTATTTTTTACATGATAATTATAAGTTATGATTGCAGCAGCTACTTCACATACATTATTCGAGCATACATAACTGTAAACGAAGGTATGTATCAACACCTGATGATGAACACGGTGATCGGTAAACTTCCATGTAGCCTACAAAAAAATCAAAAGATATTAGGGTATTGAGTAAAAACAAAACATTATTAGTTAATTGTGTGAACCTCAACCTATTAGGGTTTTTAGAAAAAAATAATGAGATAGTCGACTTATGGAACACAGTGATATTAGGGTTCTGAGTTTTTTTCAAAAAATATAATGAATCAATCGGGCTATATTTGAGGTAATGTGGATTAGTAGAAATCATTAATTGCATAGGGTTATAAATTTGGTGTTGCAAAATATAAAACAAAAAATATGTTGGTCTAGTGGTTATGATGCTTGTTAATCTTTCTAACACATAGGTTCGATCCTTGCAAATTACAAAATTTTTTTAAAAAATCCGAATTTTTTACTAAAATTAATTATTCCGAATTTAATTAATAAATACTTGCTTACGTGGCCAAAATGTGATGACATGACACTCAAAAAGTGATGACTGGGCATTGACCATGCTTATTTGGCATTAAATAGTCAAACGCCTCTTATTATATATAATATAGAGATGTGTGTGTGTGTATATATATATATATATATATATATATATATATATATATATATATATATATATATATATGTTAAAATAAAAAGTCCTTTATAATAAAAAGTGTAGGAAGGATTGTGAGGACGCCATGTGTTACCCCCATGCCATATCATATGACACATTATATGACATGTGTCACTCCCACCCCACCCCCACCCTAAAAAAAAGAAAAAAAAAAAGTTTCCCGCCAAAATTTTTTTTTTGAGGGGCCAATTTTTTTTCCCACAAAATTTTTTACTGCATCACAGTTATAAAGTTACTGCATCACAATTATAAATTTTAGTGCATTAAGGTTATAAGTTACTGCAGCATAGTTGATGCACTGAACTATTAACTATGATGCAGTAACTTATAATAAAGATACACCAAAACTTAAAAAAGAATCGTATTTTCAT
Organism: Artemisia argyi; assembly: GCA_030686995.1. Classification (NCBI taxonomy): domain Eukaryota; kingdom Viridiplantae; phylum Streptophyta; class Magnoliopsida; order Asterales; family Asteraceae; genus Artemisia; species Artemisia argyi. Next base: position 122,786,853 of record CM060699.1, read on the forward strand.
TGTGATGCAGTTATATACATATATGATGCAGAAAACTTATGATGATGCAGTTTTTTATAACTATGATGCTGTAACTTATAACCATGAATGCAGTAACTGTGATGCAGTTACATACATATGATGCAGAAAACTTAGGAAGATGCAGTTTCTTATAACTATGATGCAGTAACTTTATAACCATGAATCCAGTAACTGTGATGCAGTAAAATCATAATTGTGATGCAGTAACTTTATAACCGTGATGCAGTAAATTTATAACAGTGATGCAGTAAAATTTTTTGGCGGAAAAAAAAAATTTTTGCCACCAAAATTTTTTTTTTGACGGGGAAAATTTTTTTTCGGCGGGGGGAAGGGGAGGGGGTGGGGGTGACACGTGTCATATGATGTGGCATGGGGGTGACACATGTCACTCTCACAATCTTTCCTACACTTTTTATTATAAGAGACTTTTTATAATAACCCCACCATATATATATAATTTTTCGTTTTATAACCCATCAAACTATTTTTTATCACTAAAATTATATATCGCTATAAAATTCCGTTGCTATGCACGGGTACTCGTCTAGTATGTGTATATATATATATATATATATATATATATATATATATATATTCAGAACCCTGTTAAGTGCGGGGACTGCGAGAACTCTAATTTTGCATTAGAAAATATGCTTGTTCATATAAAACATGTGTGTTTTCTTACATATACCTTAATACAAATACCTGCGTAACATACATATTCATATAAAACCATTTTGCATTGATATGTTGCACTTAAGAGGGTTTTATATGAACATGTATGTTACGCAGGTATGTGTATTAAGGTGTATGTAACAAAACACATGCATGTTTTATAACGCAAAATTGGAGTTCTTGCAGTTCCCGCACTTAATAGGATTATGAAAATAAAGATACCCTCTCTCTCTCTCTCTATATATATATATATATATATATATATATATATATATATATATATATATATATATATATATATAGGGAAGGTATCCTGTGCGGATTCACTTTTAAGTAGGGATGGTGCGGATAATATCATAGTAGCATTCAAAAAAAATTAATTCAAAAAAATCTGAAAAAAAAAAAAATAATAATAAAGAGGACAAAAAATTATAAGAATCGCTGAAAAAAATTTCAAAAAAGATTCGTTTTCCTGGTTAAAAGGTATCATGATACTACGTATTTTTTTTAATATCACTCTAGCACTCATACTTTTTCTTGAATTTTTTTAATATCACCATAAGTTTTTTTTTTTTAATATCGTAATAAAATAAACAATGATATTAAGTTTTTTACTAATATTAAAGTAACTTTTTCAATATCACGGTTCTTTTTTACATGTAAAAAAGCTTAATATGACGTTAGTTTTATAATATCACAGTAACTATCATGGGTTTTTAATATCACGGTTCATTTTTACATGTAAAAAAGCTTAATATCACGGTAACACTTATAATATCGTTAATATCACATTAGCACTCATAATCAAAAAAGAAAAAAGTGCTCAGAAAAATCTGAAAAAAAATAAAAAATAAATAAAAGAACACAACTAGAGTAAGGATCGCTGTGAAGGAAAAAAAAAATCATTTTCATGATCAATTGGTACCATGATATTAGGGTCAAATCTTGACTTTTTTACAAAAAGTCAAGATCAGATCTGAAATGGGCGGTCCAGATCCATCCGCATGTTCGCACTAAAAATTGAAATCCGCCCCTGATCCTCGGTCTATATATATATATATATATATATATATATATATATATATATATATATATATATATATATATATATATATATATAAGAATCTAGTTTATACATTTTTTTTCTTCATAATATTAAAAAGTGCATAAAATTTTATTAGTTTAAAGTGTAAAAAAAAAAAAAAAAAAACTATTTATAGTGTGGAGAAATAAATGAAATTTTCAAACTCGTAAGTGCGAAGATTAATTTAACACTCAATTTCTTCATACTTGTTTGAAGTGTCAGGAAATTGGGTGTTACAAATAATTTCACACTTAGGAGTGCGGATATTTAATTGATTTCTCCATAATTAAAAGTGTTAACTTTTTTATACAATTATAAGCATGGAGAAAAAAGTGTGTAGACCGTAGGGTTTTTTTTTTTTTTTTTTTTTTTTTTTTTTCTCTCCTCCTCCTCCTCCTTTTGTAGTGCCCGCCAAGGATCAATCTTCCATCTGAGGAAATATAGAGGTCCACTTATTTCGTCATGCCTTCGTCTCACTAGGGAGCGCCTCCAATTCTCTACAAGTGTGATGTCTTGTCGATTCCTCTACTCATGACACGTACTACACTTTTACACCAACAAGATAAACTAGGAACACTCGCATTCAACACTCTTCAAAATTTGGCACATGGTGTTACAACTAAATTAGGGGGTATTTGTTCAGACTTATATAGTCGGCTTATGACTTATTTGATTTTAAGCTTATGTTTTATAAGCTCACTTTTTGTGGCTTATCTTAAATCTTTTCTGCTTATATAAGTTTTTGATATAAGATCATTTGAGGACTAAACTTTTTTTACATACCAAGAGACTAATTTCCACCATCCATCTTCCCTTCATCTTTATTTGATCTAATGGATGAGATTAATCTCAACAATAATTTTTTTTTCTTCAAACATTAATATCTTTCAAACCGTTAATCGTTAAACGAAAAAAAAATATACCGTTACGACGAGCATTTAATTATCTTTCAATAGATATGCATTTTGATATATTTTGACAATTTTTTTTTTCATTTTTTTCACGTTTTTTTTGTGGCCGAAAAAAATCATATATGATATTACATATCATATATGATATATCATATATGATTTTTTTCGGCCACGAAAAAAACGTGAAAAAAACGAAAAAAAATTGTCAAAAATATATGAAAATGCCCGTCTATAGAAAGATAATTAAATGCTCGTCGCGATGGTGTAATTATTTTTGCTTAACGATTAACGGTTTAAGAGATATTTAAATTATAAAAATGGGTGAAATATTAAATGTTTTTAATCTCAACAATTGATTTTTTTTTAGATGGATGGTGGGGATGAGTCCCTTGGTATGTGAGGAATATTTGGTTTTTTAAATAACTCGACTCTAAATTTTTTATGTTATAATAAGCTTATATAAGCCAAAAAGTTTCTAAAATAAGTTTTTTTTTTAAACAAAAAAGTAAATAACCCAGAACAAAATAATCCTTATATTATCCCAAACAAACACCCACTTAAATTACAAATAGTTGAACTCACTCCCTAGTTTACCGGAATTCAGATTTGGTTAGTTTGTTAATAAAAAAACCCGGCCTCCTCTCTTCCCCGCCACATTTATACTTCTGTTTTAGTATTGATTATTGAACTTCCATTTGAAGTTATATAAATCAACCTCAACCGAATCACTTTACATTACATGTTATTCCCGTCAACTGTATCTCCGGTGAGCTCTCGTTTTCCTTATAGTATGTGAACCCCAGCAATAGTTATTTATTGTTTGATTGATTAGTGATTGATTTAATTAATTTCACAATGCTATTCGAGATAGTCGACAATTGTGTGAGATTTACTATTAGAGCTCTCGAAGGTTTGCGGCTTGTGGCGGTTGGTTCAAATGATTACCAACAAAAAAGTTAAAAAAAAAAAAAACCTTATTTGGTTCTATTGATGTGTAAAAAGTGAAATAGACATTTAACATTTGCTTGCTACCAAGGATACAATTGTGTAATTAGAGTTGTTGCTTAGCCCGTTGTTAGGTGGAGGCAAAACGCTATCACTAACCAGCATTAGAAGCACCACTGGTAACATAGTAGGTCTATCTTTTGCGAGATGTTGTTCTCATAATGATTCACTCATTGTGTAAATTGACTTATCTTTTCTGTAGATTAGATAAGTGGCTGCTTTATCAATGTGAAAATTAGTACCTTTTCTTTCAAAGTTTAGGACGGTTGACAATTTTATGTTTGTGTTGTTAACGAATCCGACGAACCAGTTAACAATATAATGAGTGCCAATAATATTAACCACTATTTAAACTTGTAAACTAGAAAAGCTTTGTAAAACTATTAACAATTGGTAATGATCCTAATAATGTTCCAACACCTATTATACCGTCAGCTATAAATTTTCTTTTTGTTATGTTACATGTATAGCTGGACATATTTATCTTGTTTTTTTTTATAGAGTTTTCGTGTTTGAAAAAATAAACTTTTATTGAAAAACGGCTTTGTTCAGTGACAAAGATTAGTTTTAATTACGAGAAAAGTCCAAAATACATCCCTGTGGTTTAATACCACAAGGATGATTTTTGAGTCAAAAAAAGAAAAAGGATGTAAAGCGAGCAAAGGCCAAACCACAGGGATGTATTTTGGACTTTTCTCTTTAATTACTGTTAATTAGGTAAAAAAAAAACTAAGCTCGGAGATATTAAGAACAAAGTCATAAATAGGCTATTCAGTTGAGACCTCAGTCCAAGGTACCCCATTATCGTCCAATAGAATGTCACACATCACAATCTCGTTCTTGTTTAATGAGTTTGGTATAAGTTTCCACAAGAATAATTGAGGTTAGAAATTTGATGTTATCAACCTAAAACATATGCCTATATGTGAAATTTACTAACAAAGGTACAGGTAAAGTGTTGTGGGTGTATGTACATGTGCTTGCTAACGTGCATACAACTGTGTTATCATGTATTCTTCAGCTGATGAAACAGATTCAGGTTCACGGCCACTTGCTTCAGTGACAAAAGCAGGTTGTTTTGGTTGAGGCAATGCTCCCTCTCCAACCAACATCAAAACCACTGACAACATCGTGGGCCTATCTTCTGCATGATGTTGCACACAGAGTAACCCAACATGTATAGACCTCAGTACTTCAGAAACAACACACGAGTCACGTAAAGATGCACTAACGAGATTAATGGTTTTTCCTTCTTTGTAGAGCCTCCATGCCTAAATCAATCCCAGCTTCAGAATATTGTGTATGCTAAAAGTAAGTTACTTAAAGATATAATTACCGCTCTAACTTACATGTCCAAGAAGGTTGTCCCAGCGATCTTCATGAGAAAATAGTCTGTTTTTCTGCCCACTCACTATCTCCAACACTAGAACACCAAGGCTGAATACATCTGACTTTGTAGAGAATCGTCCATTTACTGCATACTCAGGAGAAATGTAACCACTGGAACAAAGTTAATTACGATCATTTTTTTTTTATGGTAAAACAAGTACTTGTAATAGAATGTGAGTCTTACAGTGTTCCAACGACTTTCTTTGTCTTTCCAACGTTATCGAATCCTACAAACTTTCTAGCAAGGCCAAAGTCAGATATTTTTGGATTCATGTCAGCATCCAACAATATATTACCTGCTTTCAGATCTCTATGAATGATTTGAAGGCGTGAATCTTGATGTAGATAAAGTATACCTCGAGCTATTCCATGAATAATGTGAAACCTCTGAGGCCAATCAAGCTGCGTACCTTCGGTTTCATCTGTCAAAATATAGCCAAGTAATTTATTCCATCAATACTGATTCATCAATTGATTTGGCAAAGCTGAGAGAAAAATTACCAAATATAAATGCGTCCAAGCTTTTGTTAGCCATGTATTCATAAATCAATATCATTTCATTTTCGTGAGTGCAGTATCCAAGAAGCTTCACCAGATTCCGGTGCTGAAGTTTTGCAATGCAAATGACTTCATTTTTGAATTCATCAAGCCCTTGATGGGATGTTTTTGAGAGCCTCTTCACTGCTACTTCTTGACCGCCTTCCAACACACCCTAAATAAAAAAGGCTTAAAGGTTATGTACTTCTACTTGCATAGATTTAGTGTTACATTTTCTTTGTCATAAGACTGATTCAGAGAAAGGACAAGTTACCTTGTAAACACTACCAAAGCCACCTTCTCCAATCTTATTATTTTTGTTGAAGTTATCTGTGGCCTTAGCTATTTCATACAAGCTAAAGAAAGGTAGCTCATCAAGATTTTCCGTCAGAAAACCGCTATGATCATTGTCACTGTGTACCTGTTTTCCTACACAACAGTATGATCAATCTTTATTAATTACATGAAATTGACATTATTAGGAGAAATTACATATATTTCAAGGCAAAGTTTTTCAATGCATAAGGTACAATGTTCTTGCATCAAGTTTTGCAAGCTAAGAGGTGCATTGATATGACTTGAACTAATGGAACTCAAATGTAGAACAAAATGGTTATACAAACAGTTGAATGTACAGTGTAATTCAGTTGATCCAATTCACACAAGAACAGCTTGTGGAATTGCATCCAACTTGAGAGCAACTCTCTAAGCCGTAATATATATTTTACAATGTAATTCAGTTCTCCCATTTAAATGGATTCTAACTAACTATATAAATATGAAATAAAACGTCCCTGAAATATCTAATAGAAGCTGTTGACTCGTTGTGTTGAAACCATCCTAACTCGCATATATGTGATTGATCCAGAATTATACTAAGTAAATAAAAATGATAATTACTCTGTACTACTTTGCATTTTTTTAAAGCATGGAAAATTACTAGTTTTTGTTACCTCGACCCTTCCGTTGAGGCCCTTTTTTTCTCTCTCTGCAGGCATATGCTACCGCCATTATAAGCAGTGCCGCTGATGAAATTGACAGGACCGCGGTGAGTACTTTTTTCTCCGTGTTGAAGCTCGATTGGCCTTTTGTTAATGGATACAATAATTAGGAAGGTTTTTCTATGTGTGAATAAGTTTACAATTACTCATAAATAAAAGTAATAACTAATAAATGACAAATGCGTTCAAACCTGCAGACTATTAGAATAACTTAGTCGCATATCCTTATATAGGACTATGAATATAGTAAATTATGACAAACTCAGATAAATCTTCATCCTATGTAGTCGAATTGATTCAAGACTTTAACTTTACGTACCTTGTGACTCAGAGAAAGCCATTCTTATGTAAAGATGTTGCTTTTCATCATACTCTCTGATATCCATCAACGCACCAAACCACATCAAACATCCAGTTCCACCATTTCTGATATCTAAATTTGCATAAGCTGTACATGAGCAATTCCTTCTGCAGGCCATCTCACATTCTTCTAGTGTCATGCTCTTATTGTACCATGAACGTCGTGTGTCTGGAAATTTCAATCCTGCAACTTTCTTAAAGCCATCTCCATTCCCACAATCTATACGTTCTTTATGTTGGCACCCGCTCGACCAGTCAGCTGCATTCCATTCTTCTTTGACTGTTGGCACAAAACCTTCTATACAACTACAAAGTGGATATCTGTTTATGTCACAACTTCCATAAGCTCCACATAATCCATAACTACTACATGCATCAACTGCTGCATTCCCATACGTTATCCAGTCCTGGCCCCGCTCGACCCATTGCAAATACATTGTATCGCCATCGGACCTCAAAAGTGCTCTTAGTATATCTGATGTATTATACTCATACTTCAAATATATTTCATTCTGATTAATGATAAACTCAGGTAAACATAGTCGGTTAGGATCTTCTGCGGGCAAACCATCAAACCTGACACCATTCCATGGTCCAATCCTGACACGTATCACTGAACCTTTCATCTGAAATATCTGTGGATATCCATTTGTGTCCATCACGTACATGTATGGTCCTGGTGAAGGATCATTGTCACTTTTCCAAGATGTCAAATATGTGTCAATGCCTCTTACAAAGTCCTTCCCGAATTTCATTCCTGGTATGAATGTGTTACCTGGATAATCAAAACTTTGCCAAATTGGATCTCGACCTTTGTTACCTTTATCCCATACAACAAAATTTCCATTATCCAGAAGTTGTGCCATCGGGTTCAGAGTTTTGACAGATAACATGGAACTGGATGACCATATCTCAGTATTGTTACCATTTAGAATCAGTAGTGTTCCGTTGCTACTGAGCTTGAGTATGCCTGATGTGTCGGTAATTGGTGTTTCCCTGTTAGCAACCCAGACAATAGTACCATTTGATATCTTCTTGAACCATATTCCCAAGTATCGATTCTTTGTATTTCCCGGACTAAAGAATCCTAGTTCGAACATTTGACCGTCTGAAATGATCGTTTCACCATCTTTTATAGCTATATTTGCAGAGATGCTGTCTGTTGCCGAAGATTCTGGCAGCAGCAAGAATAAAACTAAAGAAAGGGAAACAAGTATGGAATGAAGTTCCATTGATGAGTTGTTGTCTTGTTAAGACTTGAAGCTCATATATATGTGATTAAATACAGGTCAACTCATAGTCTTAATGTTAAAACATTCTAAACAAAAGTATGCCCACCAATATTGGAAATTAATGGCATCGTTCACTTCTTTTCCAAACCATTTGTTCTTTTCATAATTGTTCAAGTCTTGTTAGAGACATGTAAGAAAAAATTTGTGAGATAGGTAGTGTAGGTTGTAAAAGTTTGTCATTCTTAAAATAAAATAAAAATAAAAATAAAAATAAAAAATTGCCCACCATTATTGAGTTTTAACAGCATCTTTCACTTCTTTCCAAACCATTTGTTCATTTTTTTAAGTGTTCTTGACTTTTACTTGACTTTGAGCATTTTTTTAAATGAAAAAAATTCGGAACTACTTTTATGAGACTGTTTTAATTAAGCATTTCTATTTAGCAAGTTATATAATTTGGTCGTTCAAAATAAAAAGTTGTATAATTTGGACCTACTTTTATGACCATTGTCTTACTCTAGTACTGTTTTAGTTGAGCATTTCTATTTAGCAAGTTATATAATTTGGAACTACTTTTATGACCATTGTCATTAAAAGAAAAAACTGATTCTGATTTGGGTCCAGATGATTAATCTGTTTTATAACTATTGAGGTTATTATTTATTTAAATAACGTCTCTAATTACCGATTAGTGGGGACCTTCTGGTTTCTAAAGGCTAATTTTGATTCATCATTTGATAGTTTTTGCAGATGCAAGAAGCTAGTCACATAAGTTTTTAAAAGGCAGTGAGCTGCCACAGTCAAAGCTATTTATTTTATTTATTTTTTTTATTTTTATTTTTTCCTGAAAGGCAGCTTTTCAATAAAAGGAACAAAACAAATAGCAGGAACCCACCGCCCGCCACCCCAAACAAGGTGATTGAAGAAAGAGGGACCCAAACACGAAAATAGCAAAATGATACACACAAACGAGCACCTAAAACCAACCAAAAGAAGACAATATTAAGTCCTACCTAAAAAAGTAAACTGCAAAAAACGTCCTTGTGATTTAGCTTAATTGCACGTTTCATCCTTGTAGTTCATTAAGTGCAAAGATCGTCGGTATTTTTCATTGTTACATCCGCTTTTGGTCCTCCATTTTAAACGGTGTTGAGTTCCGTTAGCAGTCACAAGTTACCCTTTTGGCTAACGATCGTTGCAGCGCCCATCCTCTAAACCACAAGGACGATTTTTGCAATTTACTCTAATAAAAAAATGGATTTTTTTTTTTTGAAAATTTTTTTTCGTCCCATTTTTTTAATTTTTTTCGTCATGCGATTTTTTTTTTTTTTTTTTTTTTTTTTTTTTTTTTTTTTTTTTTTGATTTTTTATTGTCACATGTGAATTTTTTTTCAAAAACTTTTTTTTGTCACATGTAAAATTTTTTTATCGGAAAAAGTTTTTTTTTTTTTTTTTTTTTTTTTTTTTTTTTTTTTTTTGGAAAAAAAACCTTTCTTTGCACATGTTCAAATGTTATTTGAACAAAAAAAATTTGAAAAACAATTCTCGAAATTATTTTTTTTAAAATCATTTCTCACATGTGACAGAAAATAAAATTCAGAATTTTTTTTCACATATTATGAAAAATAACTTTCTAAAAAAATATTTCAGAAAAAATGTATGAAAACGGACGAAAGCGTATAAAACAGATAAAAAATGTATGAAAACATATAAAAACGAATAAAATCGTATGAAAACATATAAAAGTGTATATCCGTTTTATATGTTTCGTCCATTTTTATATATGTTTTTATACCCTAAAATTATATATTTTTATACTACGTTTTTAGTGTATAAAAACGGATGAAAACCTATAAAAATGGATATATGGTTTTATATGTTTTCATACGTTTTCGTCCGTTTTTATATGTTTTATATGTTTAAGTACGTTTTTTATCCATTTTTATACGCTTTCGTCCGTTTTTATTACGTTTTTTGTACATTTTTTTGAAATATTTTTTTAGAAAGTTATTTTTTGATCGTGAAAAAAAATTCTGATTTTTTTTCGTCACATGTGAAAAATGATTTTCAGAAAAAAAAAAATTTGAGAATTGTTTTTCTATTTTTTGTTTCAAATAAAATTTGAACATGTGCCAAAAAAGTTTTTTTCTCAAAAATAAACTTTTTTCGATAAAAAATTTTTACATGTGAAAAAAAAATATTTCAAAAAAAATTCACATGTGACGAAAAAAAGTTTCCAAAAAACATTTCGTAAAAAAACTGACGAAAAAAAAGTTTCAAAATTTTTTTTGAAAAGAAAATTAAATACTATCATTAGGATAGGAGAAGAGATGGAGGGGATAGGTATAGGATTTACGTCATCTTTTGAGGTGTGTTCGGGAATGGTAGGGACATTGGGTTTTGGGTAGATAGTTTGGTTTGCGGCACTTACACCATTTCCTCCCGAAACCTATTTTTTTCATTATGTCTAGCAAAAACCTCTAATTAATATTCAATTGCGATAAGACCTCTAATATTATATGCTTTCTCAAAGTCAACTTTAAATATTAAACCTTTTCTCTTTTCTTCTTTAAATATTCAATTGTTTCATTCGCGATAAGCACACCATCAAGAATGTACCTCCCTTTTATAAAAGCATTTTGAACATCTCCTACCACACTTCCCACCACTTTTTTAACTCTTTCCGCAAGCATTTTCACAATGATCTTGTAATAACACCCAACAAGACTTATGGGACGAAAGTCACTAAGTCCTATGAGGTCCGCGACCTTTGGAATAATGGACACAAAAGATGGATTACACCCTCTCGATATCTCCATCTTTTGCCAAAACCATTTAACCGCACTTATCAACTCTGGTTTTATCAACTCCCAAAATTTCCTAATAAATTTAAAATTAAAACCGTCGGGACCCAGAGCTTTGTCACCACCGCACCCGTAAATCGCATCTCGAATTTCTTTCTCGTTAAACTCTTTTTCTAACAAACGAACTTCTTCCTCCAAATTCTCTTAAGCCTTTCGGTGCAAAAAATGGGTCTCACTACTGCCCCCTCCGTAAACAAAACTTTGTAATGTCTCACCATTTCCAGTTTGATCAATTTAGGCTCCTCACACCACACCTTGTTAACCATAAGACCTCTAATATTACTCTTACTATTTATTCTTATGTAAGAATGGACAAACTTCCAATTTTCATCTCCCTCTACATCCCACCTAACTCTTTGAGGAAGTATACTACCATATTCATGTTATTTTACCTCCTATTGCCTCCTTACCTCCATCGACGCGACCTCTTGTTCTCGCTCAAAACTCTGTTTTTCGCTTCCAATTCCCTTCTCATCGCCTCATTTTTGAGTTCTTCAATTTTTACTTTAGAATCCCCGAATCTCTCCTTGCGCCATTTTTTAAGCTCTCCTTTAACATTCTTTAATTTATCTCGAAACTGACAATCTGGACGCGAGCTTCTAACCTCTTTAATCCACGCACCCGCTACAACTTGATTTATATCAACTTCTTCCAACCAGATGTTAACTACCCGAAAGGGCTTTGGGCCGAAGTCTAAATCTACATCTTTTAGAACAATTGGGCAATGATATGATAACTTATGGTCCAAAGCAATAACCGAAAGATTACCCCACAAGCTACGAAATTCGTCATTCATAAAAAACCGATCCAACTTACTAAATTTCAAGCCATCATCAATAACCCGTGTAAACTTCCTCCCACCCATTGGTATCTCCACTAGCCTCTTTTCATTGATGAAGTCGTTAAACTCGATCATTTCTTTAACATTTACTTGAGAATTCAATCTGTCCTCATTTCTTCTAGCTACGTTTAAATCCCCAAAGCTACACCATGCACCACCGATAGCCTCCCCCATAAAGATGTTTTTTGCCTCCCGATATGTGGCCTATAAACACATACCAAATACATATCCTCATTTCTCCTTTTCCATTCCCCTTTAACCGCAATGAATCTATCGTCACCCATTGCTTCCTTGCATGTGAAAACCCTCGTGTCCTATACTAATAAAATGCCCCCTGAATTTCCACTAGTTGGTAGTTGCGTGAAACCAAATCCACCTCCTCCTCATATATCCTCTACCCACTAATCGTCAACCATCCCACTTTTCGTTTCTTGTAAGCCTATAACATCCGGTCGCTCGTCTCTAATAATGGAATTAACCTACCCCTTTTTCCCAACCTCCCCAATACCTCTAACGTTCGAACCTTACCATCAATTACTATTGGCCAGCGCCTGTGACACTCTCCCTTATTTCCTCCTCGACTCTATCAATCGAAAACTGATTTTGAAATACGTTTTTGAAATCAGTTTTTGAAATACGTTTCACCTTATCTTCAGCCTTGACCCACGGTACCCCAATCATTTCCCCTATTTCTTTTACCTGCTCGAAGCTAATATTACAGCAATGGCTTTCTGAATCCACATGTTCCGTCCCTTTAAATACGAACACCCTACTATTAGCATCTTCTTCCTCATGGTATTCTTTATAAATCTCTGAAATCCCTTTTTATCTTCTCCTAGTCCTTCCATACCTGTACGTCTTGCCACCTCCATATCCTTTTAACACTTCTCCGACCGATCCTCCGTATACTACTATTTCTTCCTTCCTCCCCCAGCCCAAGGTTGAAAGAACTCATAAGATTCACCCCCTCAAGCACCGGTGAGTTACTCACCTTTCTCTTCTTCTTTGACCTGTCATCAACTCTGCCAAATCACTCGTTTTTCTCCTCTTGTGTGTGATAAATCGTGATCTTGAACTGCTTCTTGTTTCTGTTGCTCCATATGTTTTATCTCATCTGTTTGCTTATTTTCTTTTGAGTTAATTGCATTTTTGGTCTCTGTGGTTTGGCCAAATTGTAGATCTGGTCCCTAAAACTTTGAAAGTGCAGTGATAGTCCCTATTTTGAAGTTTGGATTGCATTTTTGGTCCATAGATAAAGTTAAATGACTAAAATACTATTTGTCTTGTTTAGGAAAATACAAGGATAATTTGGTCATTTCACACCAAAATGGACAAAAAATGCAACCCAAACTTCAAAACAAGGACTATTGTTGCACTTTCGTTTTGAGGACCAAACCTACAATTTAGCCAAATCACAAGAACTAAAAATGCAATTAACTCTTTTCTTTTCTTGTATCTTTGGGTCCAACCATACCATATATATCATTCACTCTATTTTCATTGTTAGGCCCAACCATGTTATCTGAAGGAGTATTCCCGTTAAGTTCCTTAATCGGCCCACTACCATTTTCTTGGTCCACCTTGATCATTTCATCCGGACCATCATACTTGAAATTGCTATTACCATATTCCTCGGTAGTCTTTTCAAATCTTGACATTCATCCATGTCTATTTTTTGAGCCCCACAATTTATATGATTAGATACCTTTTCATTACAACGAGGTGGGCGCTGGCCTGCCGTGTTGTGGCAGGGCGTCGTTTACGTCATTGATCATTGCACAATATCCGGTTTTGTCAATTATAGTATTTATTCATGGGTACTGGTTCTATCTCGAAAGATCTACATATATAGTCATCACTATAGTCATACATATAATAAAAGCTAAGTTAAAAAGCCGTCGTGATTCAACAAAAGATCAAGAAACCTTACAACAAATGATAACAATTCATGACTAAACTAAAGTCTAAAATCTAACCCATTTAACCTGGATGGAAACATGTAGTAAAATTCAACCCATCTATTTCTTCTGTCTAAGTTACTGTTAAAACACACATCCGTAAGTTCCAAAAGGTAATGATAACTTTATACAACCCTAGAAAAATAATCCCAAACAACTCTGATAGAACATGAACCCACAAAAGAAACCCTCTACCAACAGAAAACAAACTTTTCCGAAACACCAATAAAAAAACCGGCCGAAAACGGTACGTCGCAACCAAACACAGCATTCAAAACTTACCATGACAGAGATTTTCAAAAAGAAAGCATACCTTAATTATCACCAAAAGCCTACCAAATCCAAAGTCACAACTTTCCCTTGAAACCCCTTTAAAATATGAGGCTCCACAACACAACCGAGGATACAACCGGCCACGCATCACCAACCCCCCTCCTCCAATACGAAAAAAATTGTGCATCATTTGCATAATCTAAACCCTTTGATAGGTCAGCTAAACCAAAAAGATTCGAGAGCACAACCGATGAAACATGTCTTTGTGAGTAATAAAAAAAAGGAATCAAACAAATAAAAAAAAGCGGTAAAAAATAAAAGAAGATTCAAGAGCACAACCGAAGAAATCACATAGTGTACATCACATATATTCGTAACAAATAAAAAAGGAGGGCGGGCGGATGTGTATATCACACCATGGATCTGGTTTTTTGAGAAAGGCGGTGAAGGAATCAAACATGGGAAATTGTGAGACCAAGATACATATCCAAAAAGTATTATCAGGAAATAAAATACGTACCAACCAAAAAAATGGGCCAATATAATTTGGAAAGGGTCTGGGCTAAAATATGGCGTATAAGCGTTGGCCAATCAGAAGCCACCGAAAACATGAGTTTTAATTATATATAGAAAGAGAAGCATGGGAAAGTAATACTCTCGAAGAGTAATTTTGTTTGGGATGAAGAATGAGAGGAAATTTTTGAAAAGCTGAAAAGAGATTACCTTCTACTCAAGAAGGAGATTTGGTTATGTCCTTATGCAATACGGGGAGATTATTGTTTGTGCATCAAGACCACTAGAACCGAATGAGGCAAACTATCCAACACATGACTTGGGATTGATTTGTGACGGACATGAAGAAGCTCAGGAACAAGACGGTGGAATATGATATAGGTTAGAAAGCTTGAAGAAAGCTGTTTTGATTGAAGCATGCAGTTCCAGTTGCTCCATTCATCTTAGTTGTACTAATATGTAAAGGCTTGAAGCAGAAATTTTGATAGAATGATATTAAGATGGTTGTAACTACATTGGTGGCGAAGTAATATCCATGTAAAACGTTACTCACCACATCCTTTTCCTTGGAAATTACATTATCCTTTTCCTTGGAAATTACATTTTCTTCCTCGAAAGAATCGAGAATCCTAGTTTCAGATGAGTACCTTGACTGTTCATCTTCACCAATATTCTGTCCATCGGATTCAGGCGGCTGGCACCCACTACCGCCACCCTTCATTATGTCTTCAACCTGCTCCTCGTCCTCAGAGTCATCTCCCTCGTTGTTTGAATCATCACCACGTTATCAATCCTCCCCCGACATCTTTATATCATCTTCATCTCCTCTATGCTTCTTCTCTCCACCTTGTTGCTCACCTATGTTTATTTTCCGGGCTTCCTGTAAATTGAATTGTATGATATCTCTTACTTCTTCTATAACATTAACTTTGAATATCTTCCCTCTAATCTTGATACTAAGATCTTCTTTTATCAAACCCTTATTTAAAGTATGTATATGCACCCTTCTAACTATGGTGTTTTGATTTCCCTCCAGTTTACAATTTTGCATCCCTCAAGCAGCAATTTTTCGAAACACTGACTCAACCCAACAGGAAACAGGGACACCGATAATGTTAATCCATGTAAGTCTACCAGGCTATCTATAATGACAATTCCATTTCCTCAGTTTGTATACCCATCTCCTCAACCCGTGTTCTATGTTCCTCAACACGTTTGTCGCCGTTTCAGTTTTGTCAAAAATCAGCATGACTTCTAGTCCTCCCAATGCCTTAATCTCCACCTTATGTAACCCTTGTTCCTCACATATCTCACACAAGTTAGTAAGACAACACAATTTTTTCACTTCCCCAATTAAACTTCTCTCAAAAGTTTCACTATTAATTTCACTTTCTTCTACCTCAACTATCAATCCTAACATCACCTTGTGCCCCCGCATCAACAATCTTCATTCCTTTGTTATCTTGACTTTTGTCAACTTTAGTCATGTTTGCCTTTGTACTCTACTCAACATTGTTCACCCAATGCACCACATCCACATACCTTTGACTGTCACACGTCCCCAACTTTACGCCTCCCCCATTAAAACCATTATTTAACTTTTGCTTATGTCTAACTTCAGTCTCACTACTGTTCCTCCTGCTCCCATCATCCAGGTTCCTCCTATTAAATACTACAAAGACCTTCATGCATTCTACTCCAATCCTGATGCTACGAAGACGTCTCAGCAGCTCCTCCACATCCGTGACATGCTTAAAACGAATGAAGCCATGTCTCTGACCATTACGAAGACGCTTATGTACCATAAACATGTCAAAAATAGTTCCGTATTTCTTGAATATCATCCACAAATTTCCCATTCCCCATTCATTCGGGAAGTTGAAAAACATGAATGATGTTGAACAGTTACGTTTCCCACCGGTATAATTAGTTCCTAGTCGCTTACCATTGTATTGCCCTATATTTCCTATGTGCCTCGACCTCACATCCTCTCTCACTCTCGTTTGGAAGTCCTCACGTCCCTCTCTCTTACTAACCCCTTTTTTCTCTCTCACTCGGTTCATTTTTTTATATAAGCTATTATACTTCAACCATTTAAAGTTATTTTGTTACTGTGAAAGGAAAGAAAAAAAGTTACGTTTCAACATGGTAAATACTTTTTTAGGGCATTTGAGATGAGATCAATATAGATCTCATATTTGCTATAGAACCAATGAACCAATCATAGCCACCCATTTTTATTTTTCACCTTTTAAAAAAAAAAACAAAATATCTTGCAAATGGTAAATCGTCAAGCTACAAAAAAATACCATCGCGACGAGAATTAAATCATCTTTCTATAGATATGTATTGTTATATACTTTCGATGAACTTTTTTTTAAAAAAAATTTCCGCCCAGAAAAATCATATATGATTTGTAAAAATCATATATGATTCGTTAAAGTCAAATCATATATGATTCTTACAAATCATATATGATTTCATATATGATTCTTACAAATCATATATGATTTAAATCATATATGATTTGTAAGAATCATATATGATTTGATTTTAACGAATCATATATGATTTTTACAAATCATATATGATTTTGCTGGGTGGAAAATTTGAAAGAAAAAAGTTATCAAAAAAAAGTTCGTCGAAAGTATATAACAATGCATGTCTATAGAAAGATAATTTAATTCTCGTCGCGATGGTATTTTTTTGTAGATTGACGATTTACGGTTTGCGGGATATTTAAGTTTTAAAAAAAGGGTGAAAGTTTATTTTTTTTATTTTAATGAGTGGCTAAAATTGCTTGATGGGTTTTATTGTGAAAGTTGGATCTATAAATAACTTGGGTAAAAACCATACAATAGCCACGTACTTTCCAAAATTGTCCGTCTAGAACCACTTACTTTTTTATTACCTTACTTCACCAACGAACTATCAAATTCTGTTCCGACTTCACCAATATAACCTTGAAAAGACAAATTTACCCTTATCTTCTTTACCCTCACTTGCATCGTTAGTCCTTAATACTAACGTACGTTAGTCCTTTTGCACCTTTTTGCTCGTTTTTTCACGTTTTTGACCGGTTTTGCACATTTTCATACGTTTTTGCACTTTTCATCTGGTTTTACACGTTTTGGTCCGTTTTTACATGGTTTTACACATTTTTGTCTATTTTTACACGTTTACGTCTGTTTTACACGTTTTTTATTCAAATATTTTTCTAAAAAATTTTTATTTTTTTCTAAAAAAATTTTAGAAAAAAAAATATTTTTCTAAAATATTTTCGAAAAAAAATATTTTTTAGAAAAAATATTTTTTTTTCGAAAATATTTTAGAAAAAATATTTTTTTTTCTAAAATTTTTTATTCAAATATTTTTTTAAAAAAAAATTCGAAAAAATATTTTTTTTATTCAAATATTTTTCTAAAATTTTTTTATTTTTTTTCTAAAAAAAATTTAGAAAAAAAATATTTTTCTAAAAAATTTAAAAAAAATATATTTTTTAGAAAAAATATTTTTTTTCTAAAATTTTTTATTCAAATATTTTTTTTAAAAAAAATTTGAAAAAATATTTTTTTTATTCAAATATTTTTCTAAAAATTTTTATTTTTTTTTCTAAAAAATATTTTAGAAAAAAAATATTTTTCTAAAAAATTTTCGAAAAAAAAATATATTTTAGAAAAAAAAATATTTTTTCTAAAATATTTCCGAAAAAAAATATTTTTTAGAAAAAATAATTTTTTCGAAAATATTTTAGAAAAATATTTTTCTAAAAAATTTTCGAAAAAAAATATTTTTTTTCGGAAATATTTTAGAAAAAATATTTTTTTTCGAAAATATTTTATTCAAATATTTAAAAAAAAATTATTCGAAAAAAAATTGTATTCGATTTTTTTTTATAAAAGTGGAAAAACGAAAGAAAACGTGCAAAAACGGACCAAAACGTGTAAACACGGATGAAAACGTGTAAAACCAGATGAAAAGTGCAAAAACGTATGAAAATGTGCAAAACCGGTCAAAAACGTGAAAAAACGAACAAAAAGGTGCAAAAGGACTAACGATGCAAGTGAGGGTAAAGAAGATAAGGGTAAAATTGTCACTTCAAGGTTATATTGGTGAAGTCGGAACAGAATTTGATAGTTCGTTGGTGAAGTAAGGTAATAAAAAAGTAAGTGGTTCTAGACGGACAATTTTAGAAAGTACGTGGCTATTGTATGGTTTTTACCCAAATAACTTTTGCCTTGCATATATAGAGTTGAGATCCATAAAGAACCAATACATGTCATAGAACCTATCAATCAATCATAGCCACTCATTTATATTTTTCACATTTTTTTTCAAAACAACATATCTTGTAAACGGTAAATCTTCAAGCTACAAAAAAAATACAATCGCGACAAGAATTAAATCATCTTTCTATAGATATGCATTGTTATATACTTTCGATGAACTTTTTTTTTTAATTTACGCCCAGAAAGAATCATATATGATTCGTAAAAATCATATATAATTCGTAAAAATCATATATGATTCGATTCTTACGAATCATATATGATTCGTAAGAATCATATATGATTTGTTAAAATCGAATCATATATGATTCTTACGAATCATATATGATTTTTCTGGGCGAAAAAAAAATTCATCGAAAAAAAAATTCGTCGAAAGTATATAACAATGCATGTCTATAGAAAGATAATTGAATTCTCGTCGCGATGGTATTTTTTTTGTAGCTTGACGATTTACGGTTTGCGAAATATTTAAGTTTTAAACAAATGGTGGAAGTTTATTTTTTATTTTGATAAAAAAAAATGAGTAGCTAAGATTGCTTGATGAGTTTTATGGTAAAAGTTGGATCTATAAAGAACTTTTAGCTGCATATATATCCCTCCAAATATGCAAAATTGTATATATATCCTATGCATGCATAAAAACCATTGTACTATTTGAATCAAAAACTTGTACGAAGAATATATATGCAATTATTCACCTTTCGAGGGATATATATGCAATTCTCAATTTTTTTTTAATTAGTGTGCGTCCTAATTTTTTTGAATGGGTTCCTTACTAGTGTATGAGATATGTGGTTTTTTTAATATAATTAGTGAAATTGGATTTAGTGAATCAGTGAATGTGATTGTCAAGAGCCCGAGACCCAAAGGAATTCTATGGTCATGTGTTCTGCTTGAAGGCAATCCCTTTGGTACAACAATTACATCATCATACTTATGCAATAGTGGATTCAATGTAGGATGAACATTACTAATAGTAGATTCAGAGGCAATATCCCATGGGTTCAACATGGATACCATTAACAGGGTACACACAAACAACCATTGAAGAGAACTGTGTTCTACCATAATTCACCTTCTTATGCAATTGTTTCCCTTCCATATATTGTAAAGCAGGTTGTCACCACCAGGACCGTCCCGGGGATTTTGGGTGCCCTGAGCCGTAACTAGAAAAAGGCCTCCTTATAGAAAAATATGCGAATAAAACAACTATTATCGATGCCAAAAATAAAGTTACAAGTAAAAGTTTTACCTTAAAATAGCCAAAACAAATGATGTATAGATTGATTGTATCACTGTTCCGATCAATAGTTTTTTTCTTTTCTTTTCTTTTCTTCTTTTCTTGTTTGAGGGATACTGGGAGTCGGTGTATATGGGTTTTTTACAGATGTGACGTTATTATATATAATATATACAGAATAAAATCTAGTCCTACTATAAATCGTATCTGCTTATAATCCTTATTTCCTTCTATTGAGCTTTAAGGCCTGTCCAATGTATATGGGTTTTTTACAACTTTGGTGCCCCTCCAAATAATGGGCCCTGGGCAGTGGCCCATGTCGCCCCTGTTAATATCCGGGCCTGGACACCACTCACCACCTTCCTTCCTTGATATACAAATTCTATCCTCAATTGCAAGAAATTACACATTGTAACAATTCGCATTTTCGGAATACTATTCACTTTTTACTATTCACTTTCACTATTCATTTTTGAAAATTTTATTTCATATTCTCGTAAGTTAAACTATTTTAATGATAATCCGAGAGTTTGACACTCGTCGGATCATTTCTGCAAAAATCACGAAACCGTGTCCGAGATTTACGTTTAGGTTTAAACGTCATTCCAGCATCCCGATATGTCCATAAAACACTATAAACAATAGAAATATGAATTTCTCTCATTTTACGACAATTTCAAAAGTTTTGGAATTTTACGTTTTCCAGTTCAGCGTTTTACGCGAATTACGCGTTTTAGACCTGTGTTTCCAGTTTTAATAGCGTTTAAGCAACCCGATGAAACATACCACTCATTTTATATTTTATTACGGAGTATATTGATAAGTTTTAACATATTTATAAGTCTCATATTTTTAGGATACCCGATTTTAAGTTTCATGACTTAACGACTTACCGTTAACGATTACCGGGACCAAAACTCACTCTGTAACACAAGATAATACCAAGTTTACTTATCTAGTCACCAAATCTCATCTAATAAGCCACATAGGGCATTTTCTTGGTCACTAAGTCAAAGATAGGAAGCTTACATAGGAAGCTAAACACATGTGCAAGTAAACTTCATCCTTAAGTTTTGAAAATATCCTAAGTCTTTAACCTCCTCAAGGAAACTTCCTAGGCACCTTCCTAACCTCCTCATTTACACTATAAAAGCAAGATAATCCCTTCCTTTATTCATAATCCAAATGACACACATAAATTCACAAACCCTTGATCCTTTGATTTCCATGTTATAAGTTACATACCAAAGTTGAAGGCATAGTTAGTCTTTACATGAATCAAGAGTTTGTTTAGTGATTCCATGGTTGCATTAGGAGCTACACAAGGTGTTAGGGGCTGAGGTTAAATGGTTTTCACAAGGATTATGTAAAGGTTAGCAAGGGTTTGCAAGATTGGTGGTGAAGGGTTTCCAAGTATAGGTTTAGTGTCCTAGTTTCATACTTGACTTCCTTTCTTTAGAAAGCCAAAAGTTGTAAGAAACCCTAATACACACTCTTTCTCAACATAATTTTCATGATTCTTATACTTCATTTATGCTATATATGGTCTTTATATTGTGTTCATGATGTACAAAAATCTTTAAAACAAGTTAAGAACACTACATGTTAACATATGTTAAGTAATCAAGGAAACTAGTGACTTATATTGAGAACCACAACCAAAATTATATAACCATGATATTAGACACTTATCTACTTTTAAAGAGGGTTTTAAAAGGAAAACATAGCAATTTGAATCACCTAAAACGAGTATACAAGTCAAAAGATATGGCTAATAGAAGTTACCAAAACTTTGCGGCAAAACTGTCCCAAAGTTTCTGTGACAGAATTAAAACACACAAAAAGAGGCCTTTTTGCTCAGTTTCATCAAAAAGTTAAAACACAAAAGTTGTCCGGAACGATGTTTTCTTCAAAAACTCAGGAGCACGGGTCCAGAAAACCCATAACGAATGCTATTTTTCTTCAAATTCTTAACAGCCCCTTTATTACCTATAAGACTATGCATTTTTGTCACGGCTAAGGAAAACCAAATGGCCAAAAGGCCTAGAGCTGAGATCACAAACGCGGCTAAGTCCAAGGTTGAGATCTCAAAGACATGGTAGCCAAGACCAAAGCCACGGAAAGGCCACGGCTAAGACCTCAAGGCTTTCTAAACCGAAATCATTATAACTATTATACATGTTTTACATATTGAATACTACTACACTAGGGAACTTCATGTGTGGGGTTCATTAGAGTAAACCATCGAGATGAGTTGTGGATTGACGATTTAAAGTGTCCTGGCTCCTCGAACGTTTACTGCATGACCTCTGAATTATGATGGCCCGAACGGTAGTACGAGATATACAAACTAAAACCGTTTCATAAACAAACGTACATAAAACTATCAAGTACTACATCATGATCAATATAAATGACATATATAGGTTCGTCTATGTTTTCTTAGACATTGTTCCAAACCTAAGGCATATTATCATATTTTAGGTTGCGCGTAGAGACTTCCTGGCTTATCCATCGATTCCGTTATATGTTTTGATATCATTAGTTCAAGGTGAGTCATAGCCCCTACTCTTTTCATACTTGTTTTAATTCTTTGGGGGAGATACATGCTCAACTACTTGCTTTTGCTTTTACAAATACTCCAAAACATTTATACTTGATTGTGTTATACTTATTTGCGTTATTTTTTAATGCATTATACTTAATTGCGTTATTCAATTTAGTGGTTAGTAGTAGTCTTTGGGAAGTGGCTCCCAGTTATCTTTGGGAAGTGGCTCCCAGTAAGTCTTTGGGAAGAGGCTCCCAGCATGTGCATTTTAGTGACTAGCAGTAATCTTTGGGAAGAGGCTCCCAGCATGTGCATTTTAGTGACTAGCAGTAATCTTTGGGAAGAGGCACCCAGTATGTGCATTTTAGTCTAAAAGTCTTCCAACATAAACAGAGCAACACTGAGTACAATTATGTGAACAATTAAGACTATTTGTATGTTTGACTATAATATGTACTATCTTTTAGCAGTGGGTTGTGAACACACAGGTTGCAAATGTTGTATGAGCGGGATTTGCAACTGAGTGGATTTACAATGTCTTTGCTATGTGAACATTCTTTAAAGACTTTACAAAACAAACTCTATGAACTCACCAACCATTGTGTTGACACTTTAGCATGTTTATCTCATGTTAGTATGACGATAGCTAGTGCATGGAACATAGAGTCAAGCTGTATATTCTAAAGACTTACGCTTTTTATTATTTACCATTCAAAACATTTTGTATACATTTATGTATCATACTTTGGGATCTCATGTTTGTAACTTTGAATTCATTAATCGAATGGTAACTTTTCAAAACGTCTCATTTAGAGGTCATTTTCTATAACTTGTACTTTGTATTATGAAGTAGCACCCCAAGTGACACAGTCTTCCGCTGCGATATTTTGGGGGTGTTACACACATAATATCTCCTAAAATGACCAACCATAGCACACCAAACACCATCTCATCCCCCCCCCCCCACCACCACCACCACAACCACACACACCCACACACCCACACAAAGGAATAAGCATCACATCTGTCTTGAATGTCTCACCTTGTATCTTCCAAATCAACCCTTACACTTTTGAGTATTAGTAAAAAAACTACCACTAGCTACTGCCACTCGCAAAGGATAAGTATTTTTCATAGGACACCCGATTTTCTTAGCAGTTGAAGTATCTAAACAAATTGTGTGTACTAACACTATTAATCAAAATTAAATATGCACTTAGTTGATTATTGAGATGACCTTTCACTCTCATAGTTTGAAAAGTATTCACTCTATATAGGTCAGTTAGTGAAATTTGGTAAAATTGGAGGGTATCATGGACGAACCACATGTATGCCGGGTGTGACACGGGCTACACCCGATTTTAGGTCACGAAGTGCAAAAGGATTTCAAAACTGCCGTTTTTATTGTATGTGAAACAAACACCACCACCCACACACACAAAGGAATAAGCATCACATCTGTCTTGAATGTCTCACCTTGTATCTTCCAAATCAACCCTTACACTTTTGAGTACTAGTAAAAAAACTACCGCCAGCTACTGCCACTCGCAAAGATAAGTATTTTTCATAGGACACCCGATTTTCTTAGCAGTTGAAATATCTAAACAAATTGTGTGTACTAACACTATTAATCAAAATTAAATATGCACTTAGTTGATTATTGAGATGACCTTTCACTCTCATAGTTTGAAAAGTATTCACTCTAGATAGGTCAGTTAGTGAAATTTGGTAAAATTGGAGGGTACCATGGACGGACCACATGTATGCCGTGTGTGATACGGGCTACACCCGATTTTAGGTCACGAAGTGCAAAAAGATTTCAAAACTGTCGTTTTTATTGTATGTGCAACAAAAAAATAAAAAAATAAATAAATAAAATAAAATAAACAAAAAATTTGCTACTTTTAATTCGTTTCTTACGGTGTAATTTTAGTTAGCCCAACATTTCTTTTAGAAATTTTTTCGATTTTTTTAACAAAAAATTTATCAGAAATTTTTTTTTTTGGAATAAAAATTTTTCGCCAAAAAAATTTATTTTTAGAATGTTTTTCGAATTTTTTAAGAAAAATATTTATTAAATTTTTTTTTAAGATTTTTTTTATTAAAAATTTGAAAATTTTTTAAGAAATTTTTTTTATTAAATTTTTTTTAATCAAGATTCGCCCCTGTGGTTTGCATATATATATATATATATATATATATATATATATATATATATATATATATATATATATATATATATATATATATATATAACTAAGGGTGTTTTGCCTTTTTGCATATATTTAACGGTCAACTGACGGAATTTGTGGCCAAGGGACCAAACCCGTATGGGTTTGTAAACCACGGGGATCAAATCTGAAGAAATTTAACGGCAGGGACTAATATTGATTGACCCCGGCAAACTACAGGGACGAAAAATGACGTTTACTCTTTATTTTATTTAGAGCTTCTGATTCTATCATTTGATCCTTAAGCATATACAAATCTTACCAAAAACTTTGTTAGATATCTGATTGCATGTGTTGAAGTTTTTAACACCGCGCAAAAGAAAAACGCACCTTTTGTAAACATGCCATATGTCCTTCCTCATACGTGAAAGATTTCAAAGCCTTTTCGGTGTTTTCTACGTATTTTGCATGATTTCTAGCTTATCTTATAGAGTATTAATGATTCAATCAACATAGTAGAACGATTCAAAATGAAGGGAATGATATCCTCATACAAATGAACTAATTTATTTATTTATTTTAAATAGAACGGCTTAGTACATATATAATTAGTGTGGTTAGTGAGAGCTCACTCTCATACAACCACTATTGAGAGACTCGAATTTGAGATCTCTCGCATGAAGAAGAGCCCCTGACCAACTCTGCTATGCAGATGTTGGCCAAATGAACTACAATTAACACACTAATATTTTCAAATCAATGCATAACCCACTTTGATTATAAATAAAATATCTTTTATTAGAATCGAAATCATCTCATTAAATCAATTATTAGAATGTAAAGCAAAATCATCCTCTTCACTAAATTGAATTATGGTTTTTTAGGAACAAAATAACTAACAATTAGGGTTTTAACTTTTGATTTTAAAAATTGCAGTTTAAACAATAAATAATTTTCGGTTGACTTGAATAATTCGATTTACATATTTTATATATATTCTTGTTTCATTATATTTTTTTAGCACCAAAAATTTTCTTTACTTAAAAAATGTTAAATATACTAAAAACGAGTTTCAATGGGTTATTATTATTATTATTATTATATAGGTATATTTTATTTAAATATATGAAAATATATAATTTATATGAATTCGGTTTTCACTTTTTCAAAACCACATTCAAACCGAAAACCGAATATTTAATTCGATTCAGTTCGGTTTTGACAAATTCGATTCAATTATAAATTCGATTTGGTTCAATTCGGTTCGACTTCGATTTTCGATTCTAGTGGGTATTACTCGATTTGTGAACACCACTAAGAAAATGTATAAAACTTTATAGGTTTATTGACATTTAATGGTGTTTATAAATTGATTACAAACAAAAGATTCTTCACTCATAATTGTATTAAAAAAAAAAAAAAAAAATCTTGTAGATGTGTAGAAAAACTGGAGTTTTATTTCGTTCTTTTTAAGTCGTTTAGTGAAAGGGTGTTTATTTAAGCTTATTTTTGAGCTTCCTTAGCTTGTGTGATTTCCGCTTATCTTTCATACGCCCGAAACTATAATAAGTTTATTTAAGCTCATATGCCTCAAAATAAGCTGAAAAACTGGGCTATAAACATAAGCCGAAATCATATAAGTAAAAGAGAAAAGTCCAAAATACATCCCTGTGGTTTGGCTTTTGCTCGCTTTACATCGTTTTTCTTTTTTTTTGGCACAAAAATCATCACTGTGGTAGTAAAGTTGGCACAAAACCATCCCTCCGTTAGTAATATCAGTTAATGAGGACTAACGATGCAAATTATTTTCCGTTATCTCTTAACAAGAGTTAAAATATTTGCATCGTTTGTCCTTATTGAGTTAAAATATTTGCATCGTTAGTCCTCATTATGTTAAAATATTTGCATCGTTAGTCCTCATTGACTATAGAGTTAAAATACTTGCATCGTTAGTCCTCATTAAGTTAAAATATTTGCATCGTTAGTCCTCATTGAGTTAAAATATTTGAATCGTTACCATCGCCACCACCCACCACCGCCACCACCACCCACTAACACCCACTACCACCACCGCCACCTACCACCACCCACCAACGCCGCCACCACCACTACCCACCACCGCCACCAACCACCAACGCC
This sequence comes from Artemisia argyi, assembly GCA_030686995.1. Classification (NCBI taxonomy): domain Eukaryota; kingdom Viridiplantae; phylum Streptophyta; class Magnoliopsida; order Asterales; family Asteraceae; genus Artemisia; species Artemisia argyi. Next base: position 122,813,904 of record CM060699.1, read on the forward strand.
ACCACCACCCACCACCGCCACCTACTGCCACCCACCACCTCCACCCACCACCACCCACCGTCGCCACTAACACCGCCGCCCACCACCTCCACCCATCACTGCTACAACACCCACGACCACCCGCCGCCGCCACCACCACCACCATACACCGAACGAATATTATAAGTGGTGGTGGTGATGGTGGTGGTGGTGGTGGCGATGGGTGGTGGCGGCAGCGGCGGTGGTGGAGGCGGTGGTTGGTGGTGATGGGTGGAGGTGGTGGAGGTGCAATTTCAGGTTAAAATCCTGCGTGTCTTGATGTAAAACATTATTGCAAACAACTTTTGTGTTTCACACTTTTGATGATTCGGACCAGAAACGGGTCAAAATCGTGAATTTAGATCGATTCAGAAATATTTTTATCAAATATCAAGTTTTCATATGTTTTTATATATATAAAAATAGATGAAACCGGATAAAATATAAGAAAAACAGATGAAAACGTAAAATAATAGACGAAACGAATAAAAGTGTATGAGCACGGATAAAAACATGAGAAAAATGGAAGAAACAGATAAAAACATGAGAAAAATGGATGAAAACGTATAAAGACGGACGGAAGCTGATAAAAACATGAGAAAAACGGACGAAAACGGATAAAAACAGACGAAAACTTAAGAGGACTAACGATGCAAATATTTTAACTCAATGAAGACTAACGATGCAAATATTTTAACTCAATAAGGACTAACGATGCAAATATTTTAACTCTATAGTCAATGAGGACTAACGATGCAAATATTTTAACTCAATGAGGACTAACGATGCAAATATTTTAACTCAATGAGGACTAACGATGCAAATATTTTAACTCAATAAGGACTAACGATGCAAATATTTTAACTCTATAGTTAATGAGGACTAACGATGCAAATATTTTAACTCTTGTTATGAGATAACGGAAAATAATTTGCATCGTTAGTTCTCATTAACTAATATTACTAACGGATAGATGGTTTTGTGCCAACTTTACTACCACAAGGATGATTTTTGTGAAAAAAAAAAAAAAAAAAAAAAAAAAAAAAAAAAAAAGATGTATAGCGAGAAAAGATCAAGCCACATGGATGTATTTTAGATCTTAGTAAAAATAATAATAATAATAAAATAAGGTTAAACAAACACCATCTAGTTAAATGAAAGAATCTTTATCTTTTTACATTCCATCCCCTCTTCCCCGCCACATAAATCCTGATGATTCTCCATTTCTCCGGTAATCTCATATTTTCCTTTTATTTCTTTTGATTTTATTCGATTTCGTATAAATTTGCAAATGCATGTATTATACTATTCGTATCTTTAGCTTGAAAATAAAACGTTGTATGGTATATAAACCCTTAGTGTTATTACAATTGTTGAGAGTTTATTTCACCAGTGATTAATCAGTTTAATATATAATGCGATTGAAGATAGTTAACAATTTGTATTAGTAGCATGAGGTGGGAGACTTTGCTATTAGAGTTCTCGTAAATTGATTACAAATGTATATAACTTGTCATTTTTTTTCTCTGTCGTGTATCAATCTATTTTAGTTTTTTCCATGTTATATACATATAACTCGGTTAATCATATTAATTTATAAATAATTTGATTAAGTGAGTCATATGTGCTTAATATGAAAAAGTAAAATACATTGATAACCGACTTAAAAAAAATGGACAAGTTGGATACATTTTCAGTCACTAAACCATACTATATATAATTTATACTTGCTTCCACGATCAGGGAAATTTAGTCGAATGCATTTGCAGTTGAGAGTAAATGAGTAATCGTCTTATTTGGTTCGTATCGATATGTGAAAAATGAACACCTCGATCAATTTATAGCTGAAAATAAAGGAAAAATATTGCATGTCTTTACCTGTACATATGCTTGGCATTATTATAAACATGTAACATTGGCTAGCTACCTAGGATACAATTGTGTTATGCTGTATTCATTAGCCGAAGAATTAGAGCTAAGTTGTTGGTTAATATCTCCGGTAAAGAAAGCAGGTTGTTTAGGTGGAGGCAAAGCACTATCACTAACTAGCATTAGAAGCACTGACAACATTGTTGGCCTATCTTTTGGGAGATATTGTACACATAATAGCCCAACATGTATTGACCGTACTACTTCGGAGACCACACATGAGTCGCGTATTGATTCACTTATTAGCTCCATTGACCTGTCTTCCTTGTAGAGTCTCCATGCCTGCATAACAAAGGAATTCATTTTTAGCTTATTCTAAGAGAAAGGTGTTTAATGTTTATATATATATATATATATATATATATATATATATATATATATATATATATATATATATATATAATTGCTGCTTGATTTTAATTTACATGTCCAAGAAGGTTGTCACTGTGATCTTCATGAAAGAATTCTCTGTTTTTCTTCCCACTCACTATCTCCAACACAAGAACACCAAAACTAAATACATCCGACTTTATAGAAAAACGCCCGTGTACTGCATACTCAGGAGAAATGTAACCGCTGCAACATAGTTAATCAAAATAAACTGCCTATTAGTATTTGAGGAAAAAGTATTAGACTTGAGAACCACATGTTATGGATGCTTACTATGTTCCAACCACTTTCTTTGTCATAGCATTTGTATCGTGTCCTACAAACTTTCTAGCAAGGCCGAAGTCAGATATTTTAGGATTCATGTCACTGTCCAGCAATATGTTAGCTGCCTTCAGATCTCTATGGATAATTTGAAGGCGTGAATCTTGATGTAGATACAAAATCCCTCGAGCCATTCCATGTATAATGTGATAGCGACGCGGCCAGTTAAGTATGGAACTTCTTGTATCATCTGTATAATGTTAAATATTAGTCGGTGTAAATTTGGCAAGGAAGTGTAGTAGTTACGTTGAAAACATGGAGGGTCAAACCAAATAGAAAGGAGTCCAAGCTTTTGTTAGACATGTATTCATATATCAAAATCATCTCATCTCCATAAATGCAGTATCCAAGAAGCTTCACAAGGTTCCGATGCTGAAGCTTGGCAATTGAAAGCAGTTCATTTTTGAATTCATCAAACCCTTGTTCCGATGTCTTTGAAAGCCGTTTCACGGCTACTTCTAGTCCGTCTTCCAAAACACCCTAAAAGATTACTATTAAGACTTTATGAACTCTAATTTCTGCATATTTGTATTATGCTTCACATACTGTTTAAGTAGCATTACTAAATTACCTTGTAAACGGGACCAAAGCCACCTTCTCCGATCTTATTTGAGTCACTGAAGTTTTCCGTGGCCTTTTCTACTTTATATAGGCTAAAAAATTGAATATCCCCAAGATCACCCGTCTGCACACTTGTATTCTTTTTATCAAGGGCATACTCTAAGTCTCCTACAGATTATAATGTTCAATTTCTAAATGTATAAATTATAAAATCATACTTTGATCCAGTTAAATTTCTAGAATCAAAAAGTGTCTCATTGGTTTTACCTTGCTTTTTTATGTGAAGTATTTTCTTTCTCTTCCAACAGAAATGCACTACAGCAGACAGAAGCAGTGTGGCTGACAAAATTGATAGGATCATGATGAGTAATTCTATCCTCTTTTTGACCATATGACCTGATCAGAAATAATAATAGTCAGTAAGTATTAAACACTTAGCTAAAAACATCAAGATATTGCAATGCAAGCTAATAGTGGTATATATGTTTACCTGCTAACTCAGAGGCAGGCATTTTTATGTAAATGTTATGATCTTCATCATATTCTCTGACATCCATCAGCTCACCAAACCACAGCAAACATCCACTTCCTCCGTTTCTGATATCTAAATTTGAATAAGCTGTACAAGAGCAATCCATTCTGCAGGCCATCTCACATTCTCTGAGCGACATGCTGTAATTATACCATGACCTTCGTGTGTCTGGAAGTTTCACTCCTGATACTTCTCGAAATCCATACTCACTCCCACAATCTAAAGGCTTTTTTCTTTGACACCCATTCGACCAATCAGATGATTGCCATTCTTGTGGAAATTTTGGCTCAAAACCTTCCATACAACTACAAGGTGGATGCTTGGTTATGCTACAGCTTCCATACGCACCACAGATTTCAAAACGCGCACAACTATCAACTCCAGGATCTGCATACACAATCCACTCTTGAGTTCTCTCAATCCAATGCAATATCAGTGTCCTTCCGTCCCATGTCAAAACTATCCTCTCAACAACTGAACCTGTAAGTTCATATTTATTATATATTTCCTTCTGGTTAACAACAAACTCAGTCGAGTAAACTGGATTTGGTATGTCAATTGGAAAGCCGCTAAACCCAAGACCATTCCATGGTCCAAGTCTAGATAGTATATCCGGACCTTTCCTTCCGAATATCTGCGGATACCCACTTGTCTCTACCCAGTTTTTATACACACCTATAGAAGGATCATCAGGACTCTTCCAAGATGTCATGTACCTCTCTAAACCAGTCACTAAATCCTTCCCGAATCTCATTCCTGCTAGTAATGTGTCAGTAGGATAATCAAAACTTTGCCAAATCGGTGTTTGATTTGTGCTATTTTTATCCCACACAACAAGATTTCCGCTATCCAGAAGCTGCACCATCACATCCTTACTCGTCGTTGTAGCTGTTGAATTCGATGACCAGATTACGTTATTGCCACCACTGAGAATAGCCAGGTTTCCCTCTTGGCTAACTTTGAGCATGCCCGATGTGTCTGTAATTGGTGTCTCTCTGTTAGCAACCCATACAACAGTACCTTTTGAAATCTTCTTGAACCATATCCCCAAGTATCTATTCATGGATTTCCCGGGACTAAAGAAGCCAAGTTCATACATATTATCGCTTGAGACGATAGTTTCACCGTCTTTGATTCCTTCACCTATGGATATGGTATCAAGTGCTACACAATTTAGTATCAGCAAGAACAGAGAAACAAAGATGAATGTTGGTATGGAATGATACTCCATGCATGAGTTCATTTTGAATAAAAGTCAAACCAGATAAAATTGTCTTAAAACAGGAAAGAATGTAACCAGTTTATTAATCTGGGGAGGTGATTTGCACACTCCCAAAAATGATTGGCACACTCAAAATGTGAATGTGTTGACATTTATACCCTTACAGGATAAGAATAAGTCCAAACAATGTGAGGGTATAAATGTCAACACACTCAAAATTTGAGTGTCCCAATCATTTTTGGGAGTGTGCAAATCACTTCCCATTAATCTGACCCATGCTGTCTTGTACTACGAATAATAATATATTTTTTTGAGCAAATGAATAATAATATATTGCTATCCGAATGATTGAATGGTTATTTGGCATTTTCTGTGATGAGTAGTTCTCAATTATTAATTTCTAATTATGCCATATGTCGGTAACAAGTTTTTAAAAGGATAGTTAGGATTTAGGAATCTATAATATCACTTCTAACACAAGATTATATCATTTCTTTTTTACCATGGTTTCCGTTTTTTTTACTGACTAATTGACCGAGTTTGAGCCCACTACCATAGGGACTCAAATTTGGTGCAAAACGCTAGTCTTCAAACCAAGCATGGTTTAAACTTGAATCATCTCATATTTTAATAATGATAGTCACAAGCTTTTTACCAACTTGACCACCTCTAAGTTATACCATCTTTGATTGTGTGATTTACATATTTTATACATAGTGCAGCATACAACTATGAGTTTGATTGTCGCTTTGGAGTCAACAAAGAACAACGTAGGTTCGGCTTTATACTTGTAGGTTATTATATGGGTGAAAATCAAATCAATAGTGTACTCTCTTCGTTCTTTAGGGCCCGTTTGGTTCGGCGGAATCCTAAAGATTCTGGTGGAATTGGAATCCAATTCCATTCCATGACGTGTTTGATTGACAAATTCAAAGAATTTGGAATCTGAATTCTATTCCTTACTGTGTTTGGTTGGCAAACGGAATGGAATGAAATCCTTCAAAATACCATATATATGGAATTCAACATTCCATGTCAACATGAGAGGATTGTTTACGATTTCATGAAATTCATATTATTATTATTATTATTATTATTATTATTATTATTATTATTATTTATTTATTTATTTATTTATTTATTTTCATTATTATTATTTTGATTATAAACGATCATTTAATTATTATTGTTATTATTATTATTTTTTTTATAAACAACCACTTTATTAAGATTTAAAAATTATTATTTATTTAAAATTGAATATAAATTATTATTTATTTAAAAATTATTATTTATTTAAAATTAAATATAATTTATTTATAGCTTACTTTTTTAATTTATACCTTAAAAAATACAATTGTATTTTATATAAAAACACTATTTATTTAATATATTAGTTTATATAATATTATTTAAAAAATTGTTATTATTATTTGATAAGTAATTTATTTATTAATAATATTTAGTTTATTAATCTTAAACTAAAATTAAATTTTAAATATTTTAATATATTTGTTTTTTCTCATTTCATTCTTCCAACCGACGTTCAAAAAATTCTTCCAACCAAACACGCGCTAGTAGTTGCAAATTTCAATTCCGTCAGATTTTAAATCCTAAGGATTTCAATTTCTAACATTCCATTCCTTCATATTCCAATTCATTAAACAGATTCCAATTCCGTCAAAAACATTCTGCGAACCAAACGAGCCCTGTCCACCTTATTATTTTTGTTTGTCCATAAATAAGTGTATACTTTCAAATTACATCCAATCAAAACACTTTTAAAACAAAAGTAAGACATTTGATTGGTTTGTGCTTTCCTAAAACTGTCACTATCAGAGTCGACATTTATTTATATACGGATGGAGTAGTAAACATTTATTTGATTGGTTTGGTTTATAAGTAGGGTTAGATTCAGATTTATATTCGATATAAGATTTGGATTTGGGATAAGTTTAAGAGAGAGAAATTATATTTTTTTCAAATATATTTTATAATAAATTTTAAATAAAATATATTACTTTGAATGATAAAATAGTAATAAAAAACTGTGAGGGGCCATATTATAGAGAGAAAGAAATTAGAATGGCGGACAAAATTATGCATACCCACTTGATATCTATCTAAATGGTCAAGTGTCATTTTTTATTCAAAAATCCATTCCTCGTTTCAAAAGCAACAACCAAACAAATTACAAATGTCTTTTCAAGTTGAAACTCATTTCATACCCCTGCATCAAACGGGCCCGTAATATCAAATGTTAGCTTCTGAACACATCTTAGAAGTTAAGTTAAATAAACCCGCCAACTTTGAAAAACAAAAGATACGGTTCTCACGGTCTAAGAAAGTTCCTACAAAAGTTGCAGTAATGTATTAAAAAAGACTTCTTGATACATTTTTTATATTCTCTATATATAGTTTTTCTTGTGTTAATATCTGCATGACTGACTGTGCAAAATTCTACTAGAACATCTTCCATCTGACATGCATGCACGTCATGTGCATATGGAAATGGTGGCAGACTGGCAGGTCAATTTGAGCCGTTTTCAGGAGCGGTCAAACACAAAGTTATAGAAGAATTGTTAAATTTAAATAAGTCAAATGGGCTTGCTCAAAAAAAAAAAAAAAAAAAAAAAAGTCAAATGGGTTAAATGTAGCCGAAATATTACTATAGAAGAATTGTTACTATTTCATTGTCTGCTTTGTTCTTTCTTCAGAAAGTGCCTATGATATTTCCTCTTTCACCAATTATTGTGCAGGTGCAAGTCAAACTAAGGTGACAGCAAAATATAGCCAACTAGATATTACTTTTATCAAAATAATTATTGTAATAGTCAACTCAACCTTTTAGTTTTTTCTTATACATTTGACATATATCCAAGTATATTCGATATTAGATTTAGGAGTAACTGCAAAAATACTTCTCTACTGCAAAGCTAAAAAGGAGGGGCAAGTTATGTGACTTGAAAGACGAAAGGTAGGTTATTATGTAAATTTTAGTATAGATTTCTTTTTTATGCAAATAACTTACCAGCTAGCATCAGCAATTTTTAGCACATTAATCTAAATGCTTTAAACATTATAAAAACATATTTAAGATGGAATCTTGTAAAAAGAAAATCTAAAATTTAAACTTTTCCCACTTGCCACAATAAATCAATATGAAATTTATAAATAGGCCATAGTGGTAATGAATCTAATATATACAAATTCTTACTTATATATTATAATAGATTCAAGCCCCGTTCGATATGGACGTGTTAGTTTCATAATTTTTATTTTTAAGTAGAGAAAAGTCTAAAATATATCCACGTGGTTTGCTCTAATCCCGCTTTACATTCTCGTGCTTTTTTTAGTACACAATCATCCCTCCGTTTGTAAAGTTGGCACAAAAACATCCATTCGTTAGTAATATCAGTTAATGAGGACTAACGATGCAACTGATTTTCCGTTATCTCCTAACAAGAATTAAAATATTTGCATCGTTAGTCCTCATTGAGTTAAAATATTTGCATCGTTAGTCCTCATTGACTATTCTTACGTTTTTATCATTTTTCGTCCGTTTTTCTTATGTTTTTGTCCATTTTTTTTTCCATTTTCGTCCGTTTTTCTCATATTTTCATAGGTTTTTATCAGTTTTCGTCAATTTTATACGTTTTCATCCATTTTCTCATTTTTATCCATTTCTTTCATTTTTCTCACGTTTTCATATGTCTTTATCTGTGTTCATACACTTTTATTCGTTTTCGTCTATTATTTTACGTTTTCATCTGTTTTTCTTATATTTTATCCATTTTTATTCATTTTTATACATACAATATATATGAAAACGGACAAAAATATATGAAAATAGATAAAAACATATAAAAACTTAACATTCGATAAAAATGTTTCTGTATTGATTTTAAATCACGATTTTGATCCCATTCTTATCTGAATCATCAAAAGTGTAAAACACAAAAGTTGTCCGAAATGATGTTTTACATCAAAACTTGCTAGATTTTAACTTGAAATTGCAAAACAATGACTATTTACTACCAAAACTCAAGCTGTTTTTGACCAAATTCATAACTTATACAATTATAAACTCTTGTAATCTTATAAGTTTGATGATTTATACAAGTTATAACTTTTAAGATTTACAAGAGTTTATAAGTTTATACTCCATTTGTCCAATATTAAATGTCCAGATTGACTTTTTGAAGTCTTTATTTCTCAACGTTGACCCTAAATATTTCTGTTTGTGTTATATAATACTTGATGCAAAATATATGAATGAAATGAATTTAAAATATATTTTCACTATGTATAATTTTTATCAAGTATTACATAACACAAGAAAAAATATTTAAGCTCAAAGTTGAAAAAGAAATACTTGAAAAGTAAAAAATTGGACATTTAATATGTGACGGAGGGAGTAAGTTATGAATTTGGTCGAAAACCGCTTGAGTTTATAAGTTTATAAGTTTACAAGTTATAACTTATGAGGTGGGGTAGTAGTAGCAGGTCGAACACGAGTTCCTGGTGTTGTAGCAGTTCGACCACGAGTTGTCCTGGTTGGTTTCGTTTTGGAGCCATGTATCTACATCACAAAAGATGAAGACAAATGAGATTACAATGACAAAGAGAATATTCACACATGAATAAAACAATCAGCACAAGTAGAACGGAAAGCAAAATCAACCACAGAAGGAATGACACAACATCATAAATAGGAAGTCAAGCTTGTTATAGATAAAAGAGTCGTTAGAAGGTTTCAAAAATTACAAGCTTAACGATAGATGGTACTAGAAACTACAACATCTAACTGAGGACTCCTCAGTGTATAGAATACAACAACTACTAGCCAAATCTAAGAGTCAACACGCTCTCTGCGTAGACGATCAAGTGTTGCCAACATCTTCATCTATGTGTCCTCTAGGTATACAACACGAATCCTCAAAGATAAAATCTCTATACGATCTGCCAGTCTAGCTCCCTACAACGTCACAACCTGAGACTCTAGTGCCAAGGTCCTCTGGTGTATGGACCTGGCTGCCTCTCGAGCTAACTCCTAGGTCTGCTCGAGACTATCCATCCTGACATCCAAGTCAAAGGTCTCCCGTCTCATAACGTCTGACCTCATAAACAATGTATTGATATCCCGCTCGTACTCATCAAAGCGGTCTGGTACTAGCTCCTGCAGCTGCTCACTGTGGAGGTCAGTTGTGCTGGCCTGAAGCTCAATCTGAGTCCGGACCCTAGTAAGCTCATCATCTTCCACAGCAGCTGGAGGAGTAGCTGGCGGTGGAGAAACTGGAGTAGATGGAATGACAGGCTCTAAAGATGGTGTCGGGCTCTCATCGCTGATCACAGTGCTAACAACACACTCAATGTCTCTCCACTCTGTACCATCTAACTCTTGTAGCTAAGCCGCTTGAGAACTTTGCCCAATATAGAAACGTACTCAGAACAGCTCCCTGACCCAAACCCAAAGGCATATCTATAGCCATAGGCTCAACTGGTGTAGGCTCCACCTCATCCTTAACCCCTCCCCATCCTCCTCCTTCTCGAAGAATGAGTCAATGGTCCTCCTGCATCTCTAATGTGGGGGTGAATAGGTAGGTGAATGTGGTGATGAGGAGTGCGGTTGTGAAACAGGTGATACTGTAGGTGATGAGGTGGGTGATACTGATAGTGGAGTAGCAGAGGTGCCCATGTAAATGCATCGGGGCCTCCGGCGAGATGGGGATGGTACTGGTAATGACAAAAGAGAGTAAGTTGGTGGTACTGACATGCGTGCCACACGACGGTGGGGAAAGGATGAGATCTAAGCGAGGGATATGGTCTGGGTGGGTGTTATCCTTTGTGCCGAATTGTGACAACGGAGGAATGATGATGTGAATGTGGGATCTATAGGAAAGGTAGGTACAGTCTGGGTGGGTGGGGATGGTGTTAGAGCAATCTCTGTAGACTCGAAAGGCTCTGTCGAATCTGACTCGTGGTATGCCTGCATCATCAGCATGTACGGATCATCTGACCCGGGAGTGATCTAGAGTGGTGCTGGATCATGAACAGCATGTAAAAGACTCTCAGTGACATTAAAATGTTAGGTGGGTGATCGAGGAGAAGACATGGTATGTGACAAAGAAGGCACGTGTGTGTCAGGATATAGAAAATACTTATAGTATATTGTATAAGTCAAGTAAGTATAAGTTATCAAATAGCAAAGCATAACATATAGTTACGTCAAGGAAAATAAGAAATAAAGTAGCAAGCAAGGCAACAGGTTTGGCAGGCATGCATGTGGCGGTCGTAGGGTTATGTTTTTGTAAAAAGTAATTATAGTCTAGGTTTTATATGTACCCAGTTCTCTATAACCGAGGCTCTGATACCAATCTATAACACCCCCAAAAATGGCATAGTTAATAACTTATATAAGTTACAAATCTTAAAAATGAATGTTTATTAGGTTATAACTCGTGCTAGTACGCGTTGCATGACATTTTTCATAGTATGCGAGATATCTTCTTGATGTGAAAGATGCCAACCTTTCAAAGGAAGTTTTACAATCCTCCTAGGCAGTGTACCTAATCGATGTAATATAGTACAGGTAAGTCCGGGGGATTGATCGTTCTCTAGGAGAATAGTATCGTTAGGTCAAGATGTATGACGAGATAGGGCTAGAGGTGAGGGATGATTCTTTTTGTATTTTTATATTATATGAAAGCAATTAAAAATCTCGGGTTTTAAGAGAGTGGGCGGAATTAGTTGCTAGTTAAATAACCCAAAACAAATTATAAAAATAAAATTAAAAAGCAAAATTACAATTGGTGACTTCTTATGATAGGGAAAAGCGTGTTCACTTAGATTTAATTACTCCCTAGTTATTTTTTACTGATTTGTCGAATTGTCACGTCCTTGTTTTAATTGAAGCGTTGTATTCCTTAATATTGGTCATGGAGAGGTGTCGAAGTCCCCAACTCTATGAATCTTAGTCTCCCCTAAAAACCTTAAAGTCTATTAAGTTTTCTAAGATTTACAAGCCACAATTCATACAATAAATAAAACGAGAAAAACCAATAGTGCACTCTACGATTGCGTTTCTAAGTCATTCAAGCTAGTTACATATAAGAAGTCAACCAGTTTTCTTAGCCTAACACGAAGCAATCAACTAAACAAGATACTACAAATCAATATTCAACAACTAGGTTTCACTAGATCTAAGCAAACACAGATAAATTTAAGCTAGCATGTAAAAGAGAAGAAAAGATAAACAATCAATTCAAACAACACATAAACATATTGAATGATTAAACGAATAACTTATCTTCAATAAAACATAAGTTTTGGGGGCTGTAGAACCCTTACAAAAGCTACCAAATTCGTCCACAAAACCCTACTCCAGGATCTTACACGAATTATGAAAAACATGCGAAACTATTGATGAGTCTCTAAATACTCATCATTTCTGTCATGTTTAAACTACAAAAACGACCTAAAACACACAAATGACCATATAAATGTTACAAATATCATTGAAATGCGTTTTTATGTGATTCAGGTACAAAAAGATTGAAAACAAGTGAAAAGCATGCGAAGTTCACACAATTGACATTTTCAGTCCCTGGAGTTTCATAAATTGGCAAAACTAGTCCCTGAAGGTTAAAAATGAATGAAAAGTCAACTTTAGTCCTTGGGAAGTCAAACATGTTCACTAGTAATCCCTGGATAAAAGTTTTCACAAAATGGCAACTTTTACCCCTCAAGTTACAAAATTGGCAAAATTAGTCCTTGGGTTTTATAAAATGGAAATTTATCAAAGTAAACCCTTGTACTATTCATAACTTACAATTTGGAATCTTTTGATAACTTTTGGGAAATTACACTTTCACCCCCTAAAAATCCAAAAATTACACAAATGGTCTTTGAAGTTAAAAAAATGTAATAATTATCAACTTTGGTCCTTGTGTTAATGTTTATTGGCAGGTTTAGTCCCTTGAAGGAAGTTTGGAATGTTGGCAAATCAGGTCCCTAAAAGTTTATACAATTTACACTTTTGGTCCTTGGGCTTATTATCACTAAAAACCATCCGTACCCTCAATTATTAAATAAACCCAAATAAAACCAAATCCAAACCCAAAACAAACCTGGCCCAAAACCCCACCCTTGGCCCAACACACAAAAGCCCACACACCCCTTGAATAATAAAACGGAAGTTTGACCCCGTTGACCCGTCCCCTTCTTCAACCTCCATTCCACCTCACCCTGCTACTACTCTCCCTGCTCCACCTCCACCTTACACCATCTCCACCTCACAACATCCCTATCAACCCCTAAACTAAACCCTTTCCCCTGGTTTTGCACCAGGGGGGGACACATGCCAAAGCTACTACCTCTGCCACCACCCTACACCTGCAAGCTGACATCCACCACTCCCTTCCACCACCGACTTGCCTCCTCCACCTCACACTACATCCAAGACCCCTTAATTGCCTTCAATCCCTCACAAGCAACCCCCATCTGGCAAAGATATTTTTGGCGCCAAAAGTATTTTTAAGGCCAAGATCAATTCTGCTCATCCAATGGTCAAGAAAAGAAGTGGGAAATATCCAGGAACATGTGGGGAACTCAGAAAGTGTATAAAAGAGGAAGAAGGAAGAGAGAAGAGGTTACCTTGGATTAGCCTTGGTCACTTAGTGATCGACTTTACTGCTTTCCTTTAAATTAATGTCAATTTATTGCTTTCAAGTGTTTGTTACACACTAAAAATGTATAACAAAAACTTATTTACAGTTTTAATGCAAGTTATCTTTACATTTCATGTTTTAACTTAATTGTCATTTAAATTTCAAGTCATTTAATTTCTTGTTGATTATAGTTGTTTAATGGACTCAATAAGCTAATGTAAGCTCCTGACAAAGCTCACAAAGCTTTTAGAAACCTTAATTCAGCTTAGTCTTTAAAATTTAAAAATAGATAAAAAAAAATCAAGAAAATCAAAGAAAATCCAAAAAAATATTGTGTTCTTGAAGAAGAAGGCTTGGAGCAGGGTATATTTTGGATGTTTCTGGTTTAGAAGCTCATTTGGGAGCTATAGGAAGTGTTCTTGGTCCCTTGTTCCTCAGTTCTCATTAAATTCCTATTGGTAAGCCTCTTTATCCATTTTTGCTATTTACTGTTTCATTCCATTATCTGCTTAGATCTTGTTGTTTTTATGTTTAAGTGTTGTTGTTTAGTGTCTTTAAACCTTAATATTGTAGGTTTATGTTTAGAATTTCATAGTTGCTTCAAATTGCATTTTCACTGTTAAAATGGCATTTGAATGATTCTTGTGTTTTGTTGTTATTATTGTTGTTTAGCTGTTTGTTTATGCTTATTTGTTATTGTTTAATGTTATTTTAGCTTAATATATGTTGTGTGTTTACTGAATTTCATTGTTGCAAAAGATTGATATTTCACAGTTTAATATACATTTTTGACAAATATGTGTTTATAATTGTGTTATTGATGTTTTGTGTTTCTATGATATCTAATAATCATACTAAATAGCTTGGATTCAGATTCTTAGTCTTAAGTAGTATTATGCTTTGAAATCCAAAAATTGGCTTTTTTAAGGTGTGTTTAGGAATGCTGATTAAAGGGTGTTAAAATGAGCCTAAGGTGTTATTGTTGATTGCTATTTGATACTCTGAGCTCCTTGAGGTCAGACAAACCTTAAAGTCTATTGTGTATTCATAAAAAAGTCAAAAATCACATCTTGGATCCTTAATTTGATCACTGTGATAATTTACATGGCCAAATTCACCATACTAATGTATAAGTAGTATATCTAGATTATTTTCATGTTTTTATAACTTATTATAACGTTTTCAGTCCATAGATTAGGTTCTTAATTCGTTTAAGTCAACTTAAGTGTTTATGTAAAAAGTCAATATTTCTTAGTTATTAATTTTTGAATAAACTTGTGATTTTTATTGTGATCTTGTTATTGAGTTTTAGCTTATATGCTTGTAGGGTTTTATAGTTTTGCTGCTTATCTTTTTATAGTATTTTTGTTAATTTTTAGTTTAGCTTTTTAACTGCTTAATAGTGCTTATCTTTGAGCTAGTTTTTCCAAAATGTGCCATGTGCACAGGTTTGTAGCAATTTTCATAAGCTCATAGATTGTTTATAAATGCATGTTAGTTTGTGTTGTTTGTGTTGATTAGTTCACCATGCCATCTGCTTATGCATGTGCTTAAATTCCTGCTTAGTGCTTATTTTAGTGCTTAATTTGCCAAATCAAAACCTTATCATTTCACTAAGTATACTGAGCAATCAGTATACTCAAGCAAACTTCATAAGCTTATAAAAAGCTCATTAGTGGATTTTAGTTTGCATACTTTGGCTTTTTAGGAAGCATAGGTGTCAAACTAACTGGTTTTAGTCTTATCTAAGGCTTTACAGCCTATATCATAAGCTAACCATGGCTTAACTTTTTGTTCAAAATCTTAATATACACTGATTAATAAATATATAAGAGCTTATTTAATGAGCTCTTATAGACCTCATTAGTGAGTTGTAGCTTGTGATTTTACACTTTTTGGAAAGCCCACTAACCAGTCTTAAAGTTTTTAAGCTTAATCTTCAATTTCAGGCTTATATAATCAGCCTGCTCATTAGATTTTAACTTGTCCACTTTCCTAAGTATGCTGAGAAATCAGTATACTCATGACTTTTTCATAAGCATACAAAAAGCTTACCATTGAACTTAGAACTGTGAGCTTTGGCTTTTTACAAAGCCAAGCAACCAATTTCAAAGTTTCAATGATTGTTTCACAATTTCAAGCTTATTTCATAAGCTTGCCTTGTGCTTTTTGTTTGTCCCATTCTTGGATTACACGGAGCAATTCAGTGTAATCAAGCTTACTTCATCAGCTCCTCAAAAGCTCACCAGTGGACCCCACTTGGTGAGCTTTGGCTTTTTGGAAACCTTACTAGCCCATCTTGCTATTCCAGTATTCACTTTGGCTTTTTGAGCTTATATTGACCAACAAGTTGACTGCAAATGGGGTGTTTGGATTTCAGGATAGTAAAATTGCTTATTAGCTTTTACCAAGCTTATTAGTGATTTTCATTGTCGAAGCTTGTTCATATCTGCCCATAATACTTGTACATTTCTAACTTTTCCTTTGGTTTCAGTTGTTGAGCTTATTCCAAGCTTATAACAAGCTCAATTTTCAACTGTGAGCCAAAAGCTCACTGAATAAGCCATAAGCCTTGGAATCTACTTATTTCTAAGTTTGTAAAGTTCCATTTTCATTACACATGTTTAATATTAATATTTAGTTAGTCCAGAAAAAGAAAAACACAAAAAAAAAAAAAAAACATTTTAAAGCTAAGTGATAGCTTCTATTTAGAAGCTTATTTGCTTATTAGCTTATTTCTGTTAATAACATATAGTTTTTATATTTTTCCTAGGTTCTTATATTTATTTAACAATTATGTAAAAAGTTTCAAATTTTTGTTTGCTTATTTAGTATTTATAATAAATCAATAATAGTTTTAGTAATTAAATAATTAATAATAAATACATAAATTGTGTAATAAATATATTTTCAGTTTTATAATTCATTTTATAATATTTTAGATTTTTCTAAGTTTTAATTTTATTTTTTTAAGCATTTTTTAGATTTTCTTAATTTTTAGGTAATTATTAAATAGTAAATAATAGTTTTTAATTAATAGTAATTACATAAATACTTGTAAAAAATCATTGTAATTCATAGTTAATTTTCTTTTATTATTAGGATCACAAAAATATAAATTTCACATTTGTGGGGTTTGTATTGATCATTTTTCACTTTTTATTTTGTACGTAGACATTTATTTAAACGTAAACGTACGCGTTTTAGGTTTTTAGGTTTTCTTAACGTTTAAATAAGTTTGTAATTATAAATAAATATTTTAAGTTTGTTTAATTTGCATTTAAGCTGCTAAGGCATGCAAATTCCTACTTTAGTTATATTTGTTGATTTGTTTTGTACGTTTACGTTTAATTTAATCTAAACGTACGTTTGTATATCCTTTTATATTTTAGGGTTTCTGATTGCACGTTTTTACTGATATAGCTGTGACAGAGCTATTACTATTTACATTCCTAGTGTTAGTTAGTCAGAACCTTGTTTCTATATTCAACATCACCAGTTCACACATTTGTTGTATTACAGTTTACACACCTCGTTGGGATTAACGACCCGAGGATACATTGTACTCCGCGGAGCATTAGTCTAAGCTGTTTTTGACTTGTTGACCTTGGTCAATATTATCTGACTGTTTAGCACCGATCAAATTTTGGCGCCGCTGCCGAGGAGGTGTGCTGCATACTACGAATTTGTGTTTTGTTGAAATAGCTATCCATTATATATATTCTATATATATAATATCATATTTCATTTCCAAAAACATATAAAACACAAAAATATTTTCATTTTCTTTGTATATACATAAAAAAAGCTAAAAATACAAAAACATTTTCCCTTTCTTTTTATATTATAAAAACAAAATCAAAAAGATTCTTCTCGCCTTTTCTAAGTTTCCTTGATTCTAAAGGATTCTTAGATTCATCTTAGTGATGAATATTCATAATTCTTTGAGTGGACCCCACTCCAATTTCTTTTCCAATCATTTCCCCTTGAACCAATTAATTCGGGGTCGAGTCAAGCTAGCGACTCGGTAATCAAAAACAGTAGCTTCCTCATGAACAATTTAATTCGAGGTCGAGTCAAGCTAGCGACTCGGTAATCAAAGAAAGTAGCTCAATATGGGTTTTCACTCATATTTCTGTTTTCTTTCCCCTTTCTACCACCTAAGTGTGGGGGAGATGCCCCACATGTTGTATATATCTTGAAAATGAACTGAAAAATTGTAAATAATATATATATATATATATATATATATATATATATATATATATATATATATATATATATATATATATATATAATTGTTGTGTTACCCCACTTAGCTTTAAATGTTATCTTTTTACGTTTAAGGATTCGGCATAATAGCCAGGACTTTGAATATTGAGGACAATATTCAATTCTAAGTGGGGGAGGGGGGGGGGGGGGGAGGAATTCTGGCGAATTTGATCAATTATGTACCCTTTTATGCCCTTTTTCCCCCAAAATGGCCAAAATTTAATTTTTTTTCATTTGGTGTTAGTACTTTGCACTAACGCAACAAATGGTAATCAATCCACCATGTCTAACACACATAAGGATTGGCTAATCCAAGAGCAAACGACTCTTGGTAAATATATCTCAAACCCGTTCATGGCTTACAATTTGCCCAAAATTGTATGGTATTCGACTCACCATATCCTAAAAAGTGAAGAGTTGGCTAGCCCGCAAGGTTATGGCTTGTGGTAAAGGCTTTGGAATTCCATATTGGTATTCAGCTCACCAAAGATAATATTTACAATTTATCTAAGAGTTGGCTATTCCAGAAGCAAACGGCTTTTGGTAAAGACAAATCAAATCCGTTGACAGCTGGTGATTTGCTCAAAATCATTTGGTTATCATTGTACCAAAGTATCAAATACTAAAACAACTGGCTACTCCAGAAGTAATGACTTTTGGTAAAGAGATGAAATCCATTAATTTTTCATAAAAGATTGCTAGGGACTAGCAATAGTTTAGTGTGGGGGATTGATGAGTATCTAAATACTCATCATTTCTGTCCTGTTTAAACTACAAAAATGACCAAAAACACACAAATGACCATATAAATGTTACAAATATCATTGAAATGCGTTTTTATGTGATTCAGGTACAAAAAGATTGAAAACAAGTGAAAAGCATGTGAAGTTCACACAATTGACATTTTCAGTCCCTGGAGTTTCATAAATTGGCAAAACTAGTCCTTGAAGGTTAAAAATGAATGAAAAGTCAACTTTAGTCCTTGGGAAGTCAAACATGTTCAATAGTAATCCCTGGATAAAAGTTTTCACAAAATGGCAACTTTTACCCCTCAAGTTACAAATTTGGCAAAATTAGTCCTCGGATTTCATAAAATGGAAATTTATCAAAGTAAACCCTTGTACTATTCATAACTTACAATTTGGAACCTTTTGATAACTTTTGGGAAATTACACTTTCACCCCCTTAAAATCTAAAAATTACACTAATAGTCCTTGAAGTTAAAAAAATGTAATAATTATCAACTTTGGTCCTTGTGTTAATGTTTATTGGCAGGTTTAGTCCCTTGAAGGAAGTTTGGAATGTTGGTAAATCAGGTCCCTAAAAGTTTCTACAGTTTACACTTTTGGTCCTTTGGCTTATTATCACTAAAAACCATCCGGACCCTCAATTATTAAATAAACCCAAATAAAACCAAATCCAAACCCAAAACAAACCTGGCCCAAAACCCCACCCTTGGCCCAACACACAAAAGCCCACACACCCATTGAATAGTAAAATGGGGAGTTTGACCCCATTGACCCGTCCCCTTCTTCAACCTCCATTCCACCTCACCCTGTTACTACTCTCCCTGCTCCACCTCCACCTTACACCATCTCCACCTCACAACATCCCTGTCACCCCCTAAACTAAACCCTTTCCCCTGGTTTTGCACCAGAGGAGGACACATGCCAAAGCTACTACCTCTGCCACCACCCTACACCTGCAAGCTGACATCCACCACTCCCTTCCACCACCTACTTGCCTCCTCCACCTCACACTACATCCAAGACCCCTTAATTGCCTTCAATCCCTCACAAGCAACCCCCATCTAGCAAAGATATTTTTGGCGCCAAAAGTATTTTTAAAGGCCAAGATCAATTCTGCTCATCCAATGGTCAAGAATAGAAGTGGGAAATATCCAGGAACATGTGGGGAACTCAGAAAGTGTATAAAAGAGGAAGAAGGAAGAGAGAAGAGGTTACCTTGGATTAGCCTTGGTCACTTAGTGATCGACTTTACTGCTTTCCTTTAAATTAATGTCAATTTATTGCTTTCAAGTGTTTGTTACACACTAAAAATGTATAACAAAAACTTATTTACAGTTTTAATGCATGTTATCTTTACATTTCATGTTTTAACTTAATTGTCATTTAAATTTCAAGTCATTTAATTTCTTGTTGATTATAGTTGTTTAATGGACTCAATAAGCTCATGTAAGCTCCTGACAAACCTCACAAAGCTTTTAGAAACCTTAATTCAGCTTAGTCTTTAAAATTTAAAAATAGATAAAAAAAATCAAGAAAATCAAAGAAAATCCAAAAAAATATTGTGTTCTTGAAGAAGAAGGCTTGGAGCAGGGTATATTTTGGATGTTTCTGGTTTAGAAGCCCATTTGGGAGCTATAGGAAGTGTTCTTGGTCCCTTGTTCCTCAGTTCTCATTAAATTCCTATTGGTAAGCCTCTTTATCCATTTTTGCTATTTACTGTTTCATTCCATTATCTGCTTAGATCTTGTTGTTTTTATGTTTAAATGTTGTTGTTTAGTGTCTTTAAACCTTAATATTGTAGGTTTATGTTTGGAATTTCATAGTTGCTTCAAATTGCATTTTCACTGTAAAAATGGCATTTGAATGATTCTTGTGTTTTGTTGTTATTATTGTTGTTTAGCTATTTGTTTATGCTTATTTGTTATTGTTTAATGTTATTTTAGCTTAATATAGGTTGTGTGTTTATTGAATTTCATTGTTGCAAAAGATTGATATTTCACAGTTTAATATACATTTTTGACAAATCTGTGTTTATAATTGTGTTATTGATGTTTTGTGTTTCTATGATATCTAATAATCATACTAAATAGCTTGGATTCAGATTCTTAGTCTTAATTAGTATTATGCTTTGAAAATCCAAAAATTAGCTTGTTTAAGGTGTGTTTGGGACTGCTGATTAAAGGATGTTAAAATGAGCCTAAGGTGTTATTGTTGATTGCTATTTGATACTCTGAGCTCCTTGAGGTCAGACAAATTTTAAAGTCTATTGTGTATTCATAAAAATGTCAAAAATCACATCTTGGATCCTTAATTTGATCACTATGATAATTTACAAGGCCAAATTCACCATACTAATGTATAAGTAGTATATCTAGATTATTTTCATGTTTTTATAACTTATTATAACATTTTCAGTCCATAGATTAGGTTCTTAATTCATTTAAGTCAACTTAAGTGTTTATGTAAAAAGTCAATATTTCTTAGTTCTTAATTTTTGAATAAACTTGTGATTTTTATTGTGATCTTGTTATTAAGTTTTAGCTTATATGCTTGTAGGGTTTTATAGTTTTGCTGCTTATCTTTTTATAGTATTTTTGTTAATTTTTAGTTTAGCTTTTAACTGCTTAATAGTGCTTATCTTTGAGCTAGTTTTTCCAAAATGTGCCCTGTGCACAGGTTTGTAGCAATTTTCATAAGCTCATAGATTGTTTATAAATGCATGTTAGTTTGTGTTGTTTGTTTTTTTGATTAGTTCACCATGCCATCTGCTCATGTATGTGCTTAAATTCCTGCTTAGTGCTTATTTTAGTGCTTAATTTGCCAAATCAAAACCTTATCATTTCACTAAGTATACTGAGCAATCAGTATACTCAAGCAAACTTCATAAGCTTATAAAAAGCTCATTAGTGGATTTTAGTTTGCGTACTTTGGCTTTTTAGGAAGCATAGGTGTCAAACTAACTGGTTTTAGTCTTATTTAAGGCTTTACAACCTATATGATAAGCTAACCATGGCTTAACTTTTTGTTCAAAATCTTAATATACACTGATTAATAAATATATAAGAGCTTATTTAATGAGCTCTTATAGACCTCATTAGTGAGTTGTAGCTTGTGATTTTACACTTTTTGGAAAGCCCACTAACCAGTCTTAAAGTTTTTAAGCTTAATCTTCAATTTCAGGCTTATATAATCAGCCTGCTCATTAGATTTTAACTTGTCCACTTTCCTAAGTATGCTGAGAAATCAGTATACTCATGACTTTTTCATAAGCATACAAAAAGCTTACATTGAACTTCGAACTATGAGCTTTGGCTTTTTACAAAGCCAAGCAACCAATTTCAAAGTTTCAATGATTGTTTCACAATTTCAAGCTTATTTCATAAGCTTGCCTTGTGCTTTTTGTTTGTCCCATTCTTGTATTACACTGAGCAATTCAGTGTAATCAAGCTTACTTCATAAGCCCCGCAAAAACTCACCAGTGGACCCCACTTGGTGAGCTTTGGCTTTTTGGAAACCTTACTAGCCCATCTTGCTATTCCAGTATTCACTTTGGCTTTTTGAGCTTATTTCCTAAGCTTATATTGACCAACAAGTTGACTGCAAATGGGGTGTTTGGATTTCAGGATAGTGAAATTGCTTATTAGCTTTTACCAAACTTGTTAGTGATTTTCATTGTCCAAGCTTTTTCATATCTGTCCATAATACTTGTACATTTATAACTTTTCCTTTGGTTTCAGTTGTTGAGCTTATTCCAAGCTTATAACAAGCTCAATTTTCAACTGTGAGCCAAAAGCTCACTAAATAAGCCATAAGCCTTGGAATCTGCTTATTTCTAAGTTTGTAAAGTTCCATTTTCATTATACATGTTTAATATTAATATTTAGTTAGTCCAGGAAAAGAAAAACACAAAAAGAAACATCTTAAAGCTAAGTGATAGCTTCTATTTAGAAGCTTATTTGCTTATTAGCTTATTTCTGTTAATAACATATAGTTTTTATATTTTTCCTAGGTTCTTATATTTATTTAATAATTATGTAAAAAGTTTCAGATTTTTGTTTGCTTATTTAGTATTTATAATAAATCAATAATAGTTTTAGTAATTAAATAATAGTAAATAATTAATAATAAATACATAAATTGTGTAATAAATATATTTTCAGTTTTAAAATTCATTTTATAATATTTTAGATTTTTCCAAGTTTTAATTTTATTTTTCTAAGCATTTTTTAGATTTTCTTAATTTTTAGGTAATTATTAAATAGTAACTAATAGTTTTTAATTAATAGTAATTACATAAATACTTGTAAAAAATCATTTTAATTTCATAGTCAATTTTCTTTTATTATTAGGATCACAAAAATATAAATTTCACATTTGTGGGGTTTGTATTGATCATTTTTCACTTTTTATTTTGTACGTAGACGTTTATTTAAACGTAAACGTACGCGTTTTAGGTTTTTAGGTTTCCTTAACGTTTAAATAAGTTTGTAATTATAAATAAATATTTTAAGTTTGTTTAATTTGCATTTAATCCGCTAAGGCATGCAAATTCCTACTTTAGTTATATTTGTTGGTTTGTTTTGTACGTTTACGTTTAATTTAATCTAAACGTACGTTTGTGTATATTTTTACATTTTAGGGTTTCTGATTGCATGTTTTTACTGATATAGCTGTGACAGAGCTATTACTATTCACATTCCTAGTGTTAGTCAGTCAAAACCTTGTTTCTATATTCAACATCACCCGTTCACACATTCGTTGTATTACTGTTTACACACCTCGTTGGGATTAACGACCCGAGGATACATTGTACTCCGCGGAGCATTAGTCTAAGCTGTTTTTGAGTTGTTGACCTTGGTCAATATTATCTGACTGTTCAGCACCGATCAACTATATATAGATTTACAACTATGACGACATCAGCTTATGGGTTTTGACGCCGTCAGCTCGCCATGATTAGGGTTTCATCTTATGCAAGTCACCGTTATAACGGTGTCACCTTGTAACCTCTGATGCCGTCACTTCATATCTGACACCGTCCTTTAATAAGTGTCTGAGCCATCTCTTGTTTTCTTAACACGTGACTCTCAACTTTAATTAACACCTGACTCCGTCAGGTTGTAAGTCTTCAGAATTTTATCTGATGCGTCATTGTTAACCTTGAACCGAAAATCCAGCTTTAGCAACAAGTGACGACGTCACGTTGTAGCGTGTGATGCCGTCAGATCATCATGTTTGACAGAATTTCGCGACTTCGACGTTCTTTTCACTTTTTTCGTCCAAATACACCCTAAAAGTGCCGATTTCCAGATTTTTTTGTCCCAAGTACTTAGAATGCAAAAAATAAAAAATAATATATATATATATATATATATATATATATATATATATATATATATATATATATATATATATATATATATATATATATATATATATATATATATATATATATATATATATATATATTTGAGGCAATATTTGATCATATTAATACGATTTTGGGCTTAAATAACCCCTTAAAAAGGTGCCAAATAAATTCTTGTCACTTCTCTTTTTCAAGTCAAGTGAGCTCGGAAATGCTCATAAATGTAAAATAGGCAATAATAAATCGAGTTTATTATTAAAATATGTCTGAAATTTAACTATTTGTCACACAATTCTATTATTTAATATATATATATATATATATATATATATATATATATATATATATATATATATATATATATATATATATATATATATCCTTTTGACAAATAATGTAATGTTCCTTAAGTTAAAGGGCTAAATAAGAAACATTAGTAATGAACGAGGTTTTAAGCCCGCGGGATGTTTGCATACGTTAGTCTAACATATAATTTTATAAATGTTGAATACAAAAACAGATTCAGTTACACCTTAGTCCTAACTGATGGTCTAAAATGAAACTAATTACTAGAAGCCTAGAACATTTTGAGTCTGCTATGGTTTTTGTTCGACAGTTTAGACCTTCATGCCTCTTGCAAGGTGAGGAGCTATGTAAAGTAAATACGCCCATGTTTTATTAGCCCTTACTTCTGAATTTGTAGTGTAGTGTTGCAAGGTGAGGAGCTATGTGAAATGCATAACGTTTATGTTCAGCAACAGGTAGAAAATTTTGCAATTGAGGTCAAGTACCTTAGCCCGAGTCATGTACGGTGACAAAGGATCTTTGAAATGTGAGAGCTTCTCTATTTCCGTCCTGGTGTTCTTTGATCAGAATCATCTAGGTTTACTTTAATGAAATATAAAGCTTAACAGATAGATACTTAGTTCTTCTTGTTAGCTTTCTTCCAGGTTGGTAGCTCTCTATAGATAAAAAAAACCAGAGCCCAAGACGGCACAATATGGCACCTAAAGCCCAATAAGCCTTCGTCTGTCTGCAAATGAACAAACACACATATGTATATTAAGTTAGATGACTTAGATCATTTCAACTTAAGGCAATGAAACACTAATATTTGATCAAGTGCAAAGTCACTCATGTCGGATCATCGGCAACTTTCTCATAATTTGCCATAAACCATTTTGCAAGCCAACATTGATAAAAATAGTGAAAAAACGGAGCAGTGGACACATAATGACAAACATACAAACTTATTTCAGTAGTTTGCTTGCACCAGCAGGCGTTGTGCTGAGTATGTGAAAGTAAGTGACGATTATTGTTAAGTATAAACTGTATAATACACCTTTTCCATTATTTAGGGTCAAAATACTAAGAATAAAGTGGCACGTAGCTGTAAAACAATGATTATAGCGATAAATGTAAAACTATTTTAACTATTTTTTAGCTGTAACCAACATTATGATTCTAATTCATGTCACATTAAAAAACTACAAAACCCACATCCAAACACCCCTCTATGCTATTCCATGAGGCGGAAAAAAAAACTAAAAGTTAAGGAGTCTTATCGCTTAACTTACAATTTTAGCATAAAACAATATTTAACAAAGAAAATATAATCTTTATATACTCAAAATTGTAAATGATAAACAACTTAGAATTTTAATAGTCTATTCAGGTTACATTTTATCTCTAAAGAGTGAAGCAATTAAAATGAAAGGTAGCTAAAGAAAAACACGTCAAACAGGTCGTCAAATGCAATCATACCTCTTTGCTATTAGCAGAAATGCATCTATTGTCTCTACCGAGGTAGGACCATAAGCAGCACTATAGTATACTTGACTGAATCTCCATATGCAAGTGCAAATAAGTATTCAGCTATTGAAGAACTAAAGTTAAGAAAGTTGTAACCCCTAATTTCTCATACAACTATGATGATTACAAATGAAATATGAAACTGTAGATACATAATCTGGCGCGGGCTGGATTCGACGACTCTCCCTGGGCCGTTCGTCTTCTTCTCGAGCCCTGAGTAGACCTGTTCAACAAAGAGAACCCGTTAGGAGTGGACCCGAGGCCGTAGCCCCGGGATCCACCTCCGACGGTCAAGTTAGTATCGGTGCGATATGGCTTATAAGAGTTAGGTTTAGGGTAACCTGTTGTCTTGTGTTGTGAAGGGAACCCCAGCCCTATATTTATAGGGCATGGATTAGGGTTTAGGCGTTTAGTGGGTCGCTGTCTGTCGGGCCTGGCCCATTCCTGACCCAGTCCGGACCATACGTCCACAAGCCCCCCAAGTCTAATGTGACATAGTGCATGGCTATGTTAGGCTAGACTTAAGTTCTTTTCATGGCCGCGTAGGCCCAATCAACCATGACGGCATGACCCATGTGTGCGCAACTTAGGTGTGCACATAGGACGGACCATACTGCGCAGCCCACATGCGACAGTGCGCACTGGGATTGCGATTGTGATTGTCTCATAATGGTGAAGGTGGATCTCATATGTTGCATCCTTGGTAAGGGCGTAACTTTTTGTACCAATAGCGATGCAGCATGGTGCGACAGAAGATGTGCTTCTGTGGCAGAAGTGCGCGCTGTGCGTGAAAAGGATGCGCGTTGTGCGCGACAAGGATGCGCGCTGTGCGTGCTGTGCGCGAACATTACATTCGTCTTTACAACCGACAGAGGACGTCTCCCATGCGGCAAGATGGTGCGAATATTTAAATTCGTCTTTGTACCGGGCTTGCAATACCTCTTACGGACGATCTGCTTCCAAATATGCCTGCGTGACTTGTATGGAAACAGTGGTATTATATACCCTGGTAGCCCCCCAAGTTTGATGGTGCTACTCGTGTAGGAGCATTAAACTTAGTTATTCAAATCCTGAAAAACACTTAATGCAAATATTAGAAGTATATGCCGCGAATCGCAACATATAAAACCTAATGAAGTAAAAGATTAGCGTGAAGCAATATATAGTACATAGCATATGAAATTAACACATAGGAGAAGTAGCAGTGCGAATTACACATATCGTGAGGTTTTTCAAACTATATAAGAGAAGTAGCACGTAGCGAATCTACGAACACAGTGTGGTCATGGCGATTGATTGATCTTTTTATTTTTTTATTATAATAAAAACAATGACGCGGATGGACACACCGTGACGGCGACTAATAGTTTCAATCGCACGCACAGACGTAGATGGATGTATCATGACTGCATAGACTCTAACGTTTGTGGATGATCGCAGGTGACCACGGCTTTTGTCCAGTGCGCTCATGGAGATTGACTAGCATCGTGGTGCCTGTACGTGACAGTGCGCTCATGGCGCTAATCTGCGAAGATGTCCGAACGCACGGCCTAACGCGGGTAGATTTATCGTGACTGCATTGTTCGAACACGAAAACTAGCACGAACAGGCATACCAACCGAAAAAACATTATATGCGCGAATTAATTCGCGGCTAAAAGATAAAGTAGGTCCGATCGTGCGGACTTAGTGCGGCTATAGATAAAATCGTGTTTACCAAGTTAAAAGATTTACATAAGATCTTCTAAAAAATTTGAAAGATAACATATCTTACCGATTTAAATGATATGCACAAAAAATATTGGGATATCTTTTTAAATTTTAGAAAATATTGGTAATATGTTATTACCAATTTAAAAAGATCAAAATAATAATTTGAAGTGACATTGAAGTAAGGGACAAAAATTGTGTTTTTCTCATGTCGAATGTTAAGGAACGTGTTTTACTCAAGCAATATACGTACGATCTGCTTCCAGAGTGGGATTAAAATCACTTAATATTTGCACTTGTTGACCCCTACCTATATACCCCATGCTAACAGGTATATGTCCATGGCTACGTAAGTACAATATATTAGATATAGTTACGTACTATTTAACAGAGTTGTACTCATATTGCAAATCATGTGGGAAAGGTATATACATCCTGCGCACTAAACCTAACATGTTCCATACTTCCAGATGTGCGGTGCTTTTAAAGTGATATAAAAATCACATGACGTTTACTGATTTGGTAAATCAAGTCTTACGCATGGCAGAATGCAATGAGTGAAAAACAAAAACGCAGTAGTTTTAGATTCACCGACTTTAGAAACTGATTTCTGCTTTTCGTTAATATGAGAACACGAAACATAGTTTATTCGTGGTCCCACGGATGGCGCCACTTGTTGATGCATAATCTGGCGCGGGCTGGATTCGACGACTCTCCCAGGGCCGTTCGTCTTCTTCTCGAGCCCTGAGTAGACCTGTTCAACAAAGAGAACCCGTTAGGAGTGGACCCGAGGCCGTAGCCCCCGGATCCACCTCCGACGGTCAAGTTAGTATCGATGCGATATGGCTTATAAGAGTTAGGTTTAGGGTAACCTGTTGTCTTGTGTTGTGAAGGGAACCCCAGCCCTATATTTATAGCGCATGGATTAGGGTTTAGGCGTTGAGTGGGCTGCTGTCTGTCGGGCCTGGCCCAGTCCGGACCATACGTCCACAAGCCCCCCAAGTCTAATGTGACATAGTGCATGGCTATGTTAAGCTAGACTTAAGTTCTTTTCATGGCCGCGTAGGCCCAATCAACCATGACGGCATGGCCCATGTGTGCGCAACTTAGGTGTGTACATAGGACGGACCATACTGCGCAGCCCACATGCGATAGTGCGCACTGGGATTGCGATTGTGATTGTCTCATAATGGTGAAGGTGGATCTCGTATGTTGCATCCTAGGTAATGGCGTAACTTTTTGTACCAGTAGCGATGCAGCATGGTGTGACAGAAGACGTGCTTCTGTGGAAGAAGTGCGCGCTGTGCGCGAAAAGGATGCGCGTTGTGCGCGACAAGGATGCGCGCTGTGCGCGAACATTGCATTCGTCTTTACAACCGATAGAGGACGTCTCCCATGCGGTAAGATGGTGCGAAAATTTAAATCCGTCTTTGTACCGGGCTTGCAATACCTCTTACGGACGATCTGCTTCCAAATATGCCTGCGTGACTTGTACGGAAATAGTGGTATTATATACCCTGGTAGCCCCCCAAGTTTGATGGTGCTACTCGTGTAGGAGCGTTAAAATTAGTTATTCAAATCCTGAAAAACACTTAATGCAAATATTAGAAGTATATGCCGCGAATCGCAACATATAAAACCTAATGAAGTAAAAGATTAGCGTGAAGCAATATATAGCACATAGCATATGAAATTAACACATAAGAGAAGTAGCAGTGCGAATTACACATATCGTGAGGTTTTACAAACTATATAAGAGAAGTAACACGTAGCTAATCTACGAACACAGTGCGGTCATGGCGATTGATTGATCTTTTTCTTTTTTTATTATAATAAAAACAATGGCGCGGATGGACACACCGTGACCGCGACTAATAGTTTCAATCGCACGCACAGACGCAGATGGATGTATCGTGACCGCATAGACTCTAACGTTTGTGGATGATCGCAGGTGACCACGGCTTTTGTCCAGTGCGCTTGATGAGGCGAAAAATGATCCGTTTTTAGGGGGTCATTTAAGCCCGAATCCGAATTTATTTGATCAAATATTGCCCTAAATCGTTCCTTTTGTGATTTTAGGTGTTTGGAGAGTGAATTCTGGAAAAGAGGCTATTTTGGACGTTTTTGGAGCATAAAGTGAAGAAAACGACAAAGTACCAAAAATCCAAGCTGGAAATACAAGGTGACGGTGTCAAGGGTTTGCTCTTGACGGCGTCAGACATGAAGAATAATTTACCGTAGCTGGTGACGGCTTCAGATGGAGTTATGACGGCGTCAAAGTGACCAAGATTAATTTACCGTGGGTGGTGACGGCGTCACATAGGCCGTCACGATTGGATCTAGGGCGTCCGAGGAAGTGTATGGCGGCGAGTTGACGGCGTCAGATTTAACTCTTGACGCCGTCAGGACGATTTTCCTATATATAGTTTTCTAGTTTTTTCATTAAAAAGAGAAGTTTTGGTGAAACCCTAAAGACGATTTTGGTGCCTCTTTTACAGGTTTTTCAAGGGTTCCAAACCCTTGAGACCTTGCATTGTAATTGAGATAAGTATACTCTTAATTCAATCAATATGTCTATGTGTTGGTTGTTTATCTTTTGTTCTTATCTTAATTCTACTATGCTAGGCTAGATCTCTCTTGTGTTTGCTTAGATCTAATGAAGCCTAGATGTTGATTATGTGTTGATTACTTGTCTATTCTTGTTTTGAATGAATGATTTTATATGTTAGGCTTAAGAAAACTGGCAGATCTCCAAATGGTAACATGCTTGAACGTCTTAAGAAACATGAACCGAGGCGTACTAGGTCTTTATTGGTTGTATTTAATGCATGAGCCACTGTTTACAATCCCTATAGTTGTGCTGGGTCATGGTGTAGGAGGAGATAAGAGCTCATAGAGTTGGGGAGTTATGTATGCCACTCCACGAATGGTATTAAGGAATACAACCCGTCATTCATACAAGTGTAACAAGTAATTAACATGTAAAAGATATCTAGGGAGTAATGAAGTCTAAATAAACACAATTTCTCCAAATACTGCTCACAACCTTAGTTTAATATTAGTTTAATTTTATTTTCATTAGTTTAATTAGTTACAAAGTAGTTTTTGGGTTAGTTAAATAACAACTAATTCCGCCCACTCTTCTAAAAACCGAGATTTTACTTGCTTTCATAAAATATAAAAACACAAAAATAATCATCTTTCATCTCTAGAACTATTAATTAGGTTTTCTAATCCTAGCGACACTATTCCTAAGCTGAACGATCAATCCCCCGGTACTTGTCACTATACTATACTACAACGATCAGGTACACTGCTTGGTGGGGGTTGTAAGCCTCGCGAGATCCCTCGAGAGGTAAAGCAAGGTGCGATTCCCACGCATCAAGTTTTTGGCGCCGCAGCCCGGGGAATAGTTATTGTCTAGGTTAGGATTTCTTTTTATTGGGTCTACTTGCTAGATTCCTTTCTAGTAAGATTCTTTTATTTTTATTTTTAGGTCTTCTTTAGTCTATCTTGTTTCTTCGTGCTTTTGTTCGTAACTCTTTACCATCCGACATCATGGAAGGTGGTAACATCTTTGAACCCATCATCCCACCACAACAAAACCCACCATTAGAACCCCTTAGGCCCCGAACCTTAGGAGAGTATTCCCGACCTAGCCACCAAGGCTACCGAAACACCATTGAGCTCACCGGAGCCAATGTGACCCCCTTGCGATCCGACACCATCCGGTTGGTGCAAAGCGGATGTGCATTCCATGGACTGCGTTCCGAAGATCCAAACCAACACCTTAAGGACTTCCTCAAAATCGTAGATTCCATAGACCTAGGTGTTGAAACTAGAGAGACTACCCGTTTACGCCTATTCCAATTCTCTCTACGGGATCAAGCTAGTCAATGGCTTGAGCGTTTACCCGCGGGATCCATCACCACATGGAATGATCTCACCACTCGTTTCCTTGCTCAATTTTTCCCACCGGGGAGAACTACTAAGCTTAGGAATGACATCTTGATGTTTCAACAACGTCAAAATGAATCTCTTTATGAAGCATGGACTCGTTTCAAGGACTTACTCCAAAAAGTCCCTCATCATGGCATAGATCTGTGGCTCCAAGTCCAAATCTTTTATGACCATATCGATATCCCCACGAGGCGAACCATTGACCAATCGGCCGGTGGTAAGCTACGTGATCTTAGTGCGGAACAATCATGGGAACTCATAGAAGATCTTGCTCTCTATGACAACGAAAGTTGGAATGATCCCCGTGATTTGAACAAAACGGTCAAGGCAATATCTTTGCCTTCGAATAATTCAAGCACTCCCGACCGTAGGATCATGGAACTTGAAGGTCGAGTCAAGTCACTCATGAAATCTTACGAAATTCATAAGCCTTCAAGCCAAGTAAGCAGAATCGCTTCTACATGCAAACTTTGCAATGGCCCTCATGAGACCTACAACTGCATGGAACTTCCAAAACGTGCTTATAACGAATTCACATCATCACACTTAGGGCAAGGTCCTCGAACTTCTGCCGAAGCATATGAGGCATGGAAGGATAAACCTAATTTTAGAGGGTACCAAACACGAAGTGTATCATTTAATGATTCCTCACCCCTCACTTGGTCCGAACATTTTCCATCACAAGATACCTCTAGGCAAAGCTGTGAAAATGATTTAAAAAAATTCATTCTTTCTCAAGAACTGCAGCTTACAACACTCGAGGCAAAATTCAAACAACAGCAGGCTGACGTGAACAACAAGATTTGTAATCTGTTGACGGCTATCAAAGAGCATATTGATAATAAGCCCATTCACGTTGATGAGGTTAAGTCTGCTACCGTCATGAGTCCACCAGCCTCCCCTGTAAAGATAAAAAGTCCTAGCAAGCTATTCAAACATCTATCCCCTGACAAGAAAGGACCTATCAACTCCTCTGGACCAATCCACTTTGTAAACACCATCACCACAATTTCAGCTGCTGCATCCAAACCAACCCAACAACAAACTGACAACCTTAGTCAGACAACGAATGATGAGACACCAAAGGTTGACCACGCTTCGGCAAGGAAACCTGCCAACTCACCCGAGCAGTGCACCGCGCAGAAATCCGACAAACTGGATGATTGGAACGAGACATCGGAGGAACAGGAGAAAGACCCAACCATTTTGAGCAAATCGGTTATAAAAGAATCCGAAAAAGAGGATGCTATAAGTTGGGATAGCAATCAACCCGAGGGGAACGACCCTAAGCTTTTCAAAATCCCCTGTACCATTGAGGGAAAGGTCTTAATTAATAGCCGTATAGATCCTAGCTTCCCGGTCAGCGTAATCCCACTTTCTCTATACCGCAAAACCTTCCCAGAGGACGTCGTATGCAAGAAAGTAATAGAGAATGTATCAATTAGGATTGGAGAATTTGATTACGATACTGAGCTCACTGTGGTTGATGACGTGGACCCTCTCGCCAATCAAGCATTGACCAACCTCGTCCTTGGGATACCATTTATCAATGAATCGGGAGCAATCCTTGACGAGAAGGATGGTAGTGTATTATTCACCAATGGTGTTAGAACGGTAGTTTTTCGTGGGGATGGTGAAGAAGTTTATGAGTATCGTCCCTCCCTTGAGGGGAATCCATACGGGTCAAAGGGAGGAGAGTTGAAAAAGATCAAACGACGTAATCCGAATAACCTAAAAATCCCCTGCATGATCGGTCACAAACACTTCGAGAATGTGTACATTAATGTATTCCTGCCAAAGAATTTCATGTCATTGTTTCACTATAACAATATCTGCAGATGGGGGATGATTTACAAGGGAGAGAAAGTGGTTGGTAAGGATCATGAAATCCAAGTGTTCATAGGAAATATGGCATTCACTATGGAGTTCACAATTGTGGACAACATAGAGGACTTTGTTGACCCTAGGTTATCGCAAGTTGTATTTGGAGCGCCCTTTTGTGAAATCACTAAGTTGATGGTGGATGACTTGAACGGAATCATGACTTTCACTGACGGGATTAGGAGGATTTCATACCAAACGCCATACAAAAGAAGAGACCTTAGGGAGATAGATTGCGACGGGCTTGATGTTATGAGCTCCCAACTTGTCTTGTGTGATGACGATGTTAGAAGAGGTTGTAGAAATGTTTCTGATTTATCTTGTGGGTTCTTTAAGGATGTTAGTGAGCTTGGCTCTAAGTATCGGAGGGATGTTTTCGAATTTGAAGATCCAAAGTACTTACACTATGAGAGCGAAACTGGTTTAGAAGACGACCTAGAGAGTGGAACCAATGATGAAATCACGTAGTAACCCACGACTTTGAGTCTAGCTACAAGACTCGTAAATAAAGAAAAGCGCTTCTTGGGAGGCAACCCATGTTTTGTGTGATTTTTAATTGTTTGATTGTTATTTGCTTCCGTATGCATGTTTTATTTTTATTGTTGGTTGATCATGTTTCTCAATTAAAACGTGAAATACTTTATTATGTTGTTTAGCCTAGTCTTAACTTCAACCTAAAGGTATTTTTGCAAAAGATAAGTGTAAGGGGAAACCCCAAATATGTTTTTAAGAAACAAACCGATCATGATTATCCACAATATTTAATGAACATGTATATTCGTATTTGTTAGAGTCAAATGCTTGTATTGAGTCATAATGAAGTTTTGCAGGATTTTCCAGGAAGTAGGACAAGGTTTTTCCAGAAATTTTCCGAAAACTTAACATAAAGATTTCTGCAGGTCCATTCTGACGGCGTCAGGCAATTGCTCTTGACGGCGTCAGGAGTCAAAAATCTGGAAATTTTACCGGTTTTGTTTTTCTAACGGAGTCTTATAGTTTTTGTGAATTATTAAGTTTTATAATCTCCAGGAAATCTGCAAACTTCATTCCACAAGCATTATATCTTATTTTGTTTTCTAGGATTTAGTAACTTATATAGGATGCCGCCGATTTTACGCGAGGTTGCCTTGTCTACTTTTGTCAGGATTTACAGGTTATTTGTGACAAGAAGATGATTTATATTCTGGAAGGGAAGCTTTGATTGTTCATTTTCTTGGAAGAAGATTTAACCTGGCCAACTAAAATCCATACCGAGCGAATCAGGGGAGTATTTGATTTCATTCTCTTTACTTTTTAACTTTTACATTCTTTACTTGAACATTGGGGACAATGTTCATCTTAAGTGTAAGAGGAGGGTAAAAAGATGATACCTTACATTTGCACTTTCGCTTGAGTTTGTTTTGTTTGATAGTAGATGAGTAATAAAACTATGAGAAATACTTGTTAGTGTAATTTTAGCGCCAAATTTAAAATTTTTTACAACATTTAGGAGTGAAACTTTAGCCATAGCAAGCGTCTCATGGATAGGAGGTTGTATGACTAGCACATAACCGTATATTCAGAAAAATTTTCCACCCAAAAATGTGACGTTCGCCTTTAGATTTGATAGGAAAAGCATTTACTATTAGTGCTTATGAGTGTACCGGTAGCATTTAGATTCTAGAACTTGCGTTAGTGATGCATCCCGAGACCGCTAGTGAGACTACATTCGTGTAGTAGGATTTACTACATGATAAGAGGCATTAGGATCACCCTTGTGTTAAACCCGTATTATAACTACTTGACCATTTAAGTCATATTACTTGGCTAGTTAAGTCAACTAATTTTTCCCACACCCTTTGTGTTGTACTCATTTTTAGTACACGATACCCCTAGTACACCCCTCCGAGCCTATCTTTTCGTTTCTAACTTTAAGCATTTTACTTAAAGGAAGAATTTGTTAAACCCCACTTAAATGTACAACCAAATCGCCTTATCCTTCCGTGTATGCGCTCATTTTTAGTGCATTATTGTTATTTGTTAAACCCTAAGTTAACTTTCTAATTGATTACATGGTTGCTAAGTCGAGTCATATCCTTGTACATATTGTTTTGGGACGATTGGGACTCATGGGTAAGTACTTATTTTATGGAGTAATGGGGAAGAACATCACTTATTACCCCCATATGTACGTTAATTTTAAAAGTGCTCCAAGTGTTTTGATTTTCTTAATTCGAGTCATTAGAATAGTTAAATGTAAAGTATGTAAAGATTCAAGTGTAAGGGGAATTCTCATCCCCTATGATGTATTATTTTGGATGGTAGGGTAAGAGTGTATGCAAAAAAAAAAAAAAAAAAATCGAAAAAAGTTAAGAAAAAGAAAAAAAAAATAGAAAAGAAAAAAAGAAAAAGAAAAAAAAAAAAAAAAAAAAAAAAAAAAAAAAAAAACATACGGACTACCATCCCGTTTTTATTTTATGTTCATTTTATGTTTTTGTTATTTTTCATTTATTAGCTTAAGTCGAGTCTAGTCTTGGCTTAGCAACGCCATCTTGTACATGTAATTTACTAAGATTGTTAACTCGCCACCAGTAAAATTCCCTTTATCCAACAAAACCGTGTAATTCATATCCCTACACCTAACGTTATAACCCTTTAAAAGACCTCTTTGATAGTTTATCCTAGGTGCTTACGCCATGTGGTGGAGGTTTGATCCTTTCCCAAGCCTATGGTAATCTATTTTGCTATGACAGGTAGTGAGAGATATCTTCCATTTCCATAATGTTATATTACTTTATTACACCCGAGAGATGTGAGTATCTAAACACTATTTGTGAGGTGCTTGTGTATGACCTCCGTGCTTGTCTATTGGTCTTTAGTGGAACGATTATTTGTTGTAATTACTTTTATATTAGTGTTAAATGACCCCTAACTTGTCTTTTGAGTAGAATAAAAGCTCATTTGCTTGAGGACAAGCAAATCTCAAGTGTAAGGGTATATGATGAGGCGAAAAATGATCCGTTTTTAGGGGGTCATTTAAGCCCGAATCCGAATTTATTTGATCAAATATTGCCCTAAATCGCTCCTTTTGTGATTTTAGGTGTTTGGAGAGTGAATTCTGGAAAAGAGGCTATTTTGGACGTTTTTGGAGCATAAAGTGAAGAAAACGACAAAGTACCAAAAATCCAAGCTGGAAATACAAGGTGACGGCGTCAAGGGTTTGCTCTTGACGGCGTCAGACATGAAGAATAATTTACCGTAGCTGGTGACGGCGTCAGATGGAGTTATGACGGCGTCAAAGTGACCAAGATTAATTTACCGTGGGTGGTGACGGCGTCACATAGGCCGTCACGATTGGATCTAGGGCGTCCGAGGAAGTGTATGGCGGCGAGTTGACGGCGTCAGATTTAACTCTTGACGCCGTCAGGACGATTTTCCTATATATAGTTTTCTAGTTTTTTCATTAAAAAGAGAAGTTTTGGTGAAACCCTAAAGACGATTTTGGTGCCTCTTTTACAGGTTTATCAAGGGTTCCAAACCCTTGAGACCTTGCATTCTAATTGAGATAAGTATACTCTTAATTCAATCAATATGTCTATGTGTTGGTTGTTTATCTTTTGTTCTTATCTTAATTCTACTATGCTAGGCTAGATCTCTCTTGTGTTTGCTTAGATCTAATGAAACCTAGATGTTGATTATGTGTTGATTACTTGTCTATTCTTGTTTTGAATGAATGATTTTATATGTTAGGCTTAAGAAAACTGGCAGATCTCCAAATGGTAACATGCTTGAACGTCTTAAAAAACATGAACCGAGGCGTACTAGGTCTTTATTGGTTGTATTTAATGCATGAGCCACTGTTTACAATCCCTATAGTTGTGCTGGGTCATGGTGTAGGAGGAGATAAGAGCTCATAGAGTTGGGGAGTTATGTATGCCACTCCACGAATGGTATTAAGGAATACAACCCGTCATTCATACAAGTGTAACAAGTAATTAACATGTAAAAGATATCTAGGGAGTAACGAAGTCTAAGTAAACACAATTTCTCCAAATACTGCTCACAACCTTAGTTTAATATTAGTTTAATTTTATTTTCATTAGTTTAATTAGTTACAAAGTAGTTTTTGGGTTAGTTAAATAACAACTAATTCCGCCCACTCTTCTAAAAACCGAGATTTTACTTGCTTTCATAAAATATAAAAACACAAAAATAATCATCTTTCATCTCTAGAACTATTAATTAGGTTTTCTAATCCTAGCGACACTATTCCTAAGCTGAACGATCAATCCCCCGGTACTTGTCACTATACTATACTACAACGATCAGGTACACTGCCTGGTGGGGGTTGTAAGCCTCGCGAGATCCCTCGAGAGGTAAAGCAAGGTGCGATTCCCACGCATCAGCGCTCATGGCGATTGACTAGCATCGTGGTGCCTGTACGTGACAGTGCGCTCATGGCGGTAATCTGCGAAGATGTCCGAAGGCACGGCCTAACGCGGGTAGATTTATCGTGACTGCGTTGTTCGAACACGAAAACTAGCACGAACAGGCATACCAACTGAAAAAACATTATATGCGCGAATTAATTCGCGGCTAAAAGATAAAGTAGGTCCGATCGTGCTGACTTAGTGCGTCTATAGATAAAATCGTGTTTACCAAGTTAAAAGATTTATATAAAATCTTCTAAAAAATTTGAAAGATAACATATCTTACCGATTTAAAAGATATGCACAAAAAATATTGGGATATCTTTTTAAATTTTAGAAAATATTGGTAATATGTTATTACCAATTTAAAAAGATAAAAATAATAATTTGAAGTGACATTGAAGTAAGGGACAAAAATTGTGTTTTTCTCATGCCGAATGTTAAGGAACGTGTTTTACTCAGGCAATATACGTACGATCTGCTTCCAGAGTGGGATTAAAATCACTTAATATTTGCACTTGTTGACCCCTACCTATATACCCCATGCTAACAGGTATATGTCCATGGCTACGTAAGTACAATATATTAGATATAGTTGCGTACTATTTAACAGACTTGTACTCATATTGCAAATCATGTGGGAAAGGTATATACATCCTGCGCACTAAACCTAACATGTTCCATACTTCCAGATGTGTGGTGCCTTTAAAGTGATATTAAAATCACATGACGTTTACTGATTTGGTAAATCAAGTCTTACGCATGGCAGAATGCAATGAGTGAAAAACAAAAACGCAGGGGTTTTAGAGTTACCGACTTTAGAAACTGATTTCTGCTTTTCTGTAATATGAGAACACGAAACATAGTTTATTCGTGGTCCCACGGATGGCGCCACTTGTTGATGCATAATCTGGCGCGGGCTGGATTCGACGACTCTCCCTGGTCCGTTCGTCTTTGATGAGTGCTCAAACACTCATCATTTTTGTCGTATTTAAACTGCCAAAACATCCGAAAACACTCAGAAATGCATCAAAATACTAAAAATATCCCAGGGATTGTATTTTATACGTTTCAGATGCAAAATAAGTAAAAACAATGAAAAACGAACAAAGTTTACACAATTGGCAGTTTCAGTCCCCCAACTTTCAAAAATTTACAAAACTAGTCCCTGAGCATGTGTTTTGAAAGAAAAGTCAACCTAAGGCATTTAAAAGTCAAATATCGCCAAATTCAACCCTTAGGTGAAAACTTTGGAAAATTTACAAAATCAGTCCCTACAGTTTGGACTTTGACAAAATCAGTCCCTGGGAATTTTTAAAAGTGAAAAATATCTTTTGTGGCCCTTGTGTTATTGTAAAGTGGCAAAAGTGACCCTTGGAATACTTTGGAGGATGTGCAAATTTGGTCCCTTAAATTAAGGCAAAGTACAATTATGGTCCTTGTGTTTTAACCTATTACCAAATGGACCCCTTTGTATTATTATACCAAAATCAAACTAATCCAAACACAAACCAACACCAATACCCCTGATCCAGTCCCTAGTCCACCATTTCCCAAGCCCAAGACCCAAAGCCCACCATCCCCTTTTCCATATTAATAAAACGGGGTCAAACCCATTGGTCAACCCCTTCCTTCCCCACCTTTTCCGCCATTACCAAACATCCCAGCCCCCAATACCCTGCAATATCCCAACACTTTTGCCTCCCCTCCCCTCTCCTACTAACCACTCTACTTCCGCTCTTCACAAAGTCAACCCCAAACCTAATTATTACCCCTCCCCTCCAACTCAGAAAACCACTACAAATGATACTTAAATTGAATCAAGGGTCAGGATGAAGGAAGAAGTTAAATCCAATGGTGGGATGTTATCCTAGGGAACAAAGACAACAAAAGCACACCAGACAAAGATGAGACAAAGAGGAAAAAGCTCCTGGTCTAGTTTCCATTTTTCTTTTATATATAATCTCCATTGTATGCCAAGGATGGCAAGTAGTCAAGTAGTTGTTATGTAATTTATTTTTATTCAAGCAATTAGTGTAATATGTAACTTTTCAGTGATCAATGCAAGTTTTCAGTTTTTATAAAATTTCAAGTTCACTACTAGTCGTTTTATAATCTCTTTAAAAATTTCCTAAGTTAGCTTAAAGATTATTATTGTTGTTCTGTGTTGTTTCATAAGTTTAAATTGGTACTCAGTTCCTAAAAAGAGAAAAAAATCAGAAAAGAAAAGAAAATAGGAAGGACAAAGATAATCAAAAGAAAAATAAAAAAATATATATATAAAGAAGAAAGTAGAAGAAGCATTGGCAGAGATGAGCATGGAGTTTGGTTTAGAATCCCATGGGGGATGTTAGGAAATGGTCATGGTCACTGGTTCTTGGGTATCTACCAGCTTGGATGACAAGTAAGGAAAATTACAAAAGTTTTTCATATTGTATTCTGAATGCAATTTGTTGTCATTAGTTACTTCTTACTGTTTAATTGAGTTTATTTGAGCTTAGTGTAAAGTAGTTAGTGTAATATCGGTGTAAAGTCACCCATTTCCTTTGTTAATCTTTGAATACAGAAAGAATAGGAGTGTTTGGTTTAGTTTAATACACTGTGATTCAAGGAGTTTTTGTGGTAATTTTTTGTTCAAACATCTCACCTTAGGTATTATTAGGTCAAGTAACTCACAAAATCAGTAAGTTGTAAGTTAGATAGTCAACATAGCTTGTAACCTCATCATGATGACTCACTGTTAGGGATTAGGGGTCTCATAATCACCATTTAGGTTTAGAATTTGATCATTTAAATTAATTTGGGCTTATCTCATATTGTTACAACTTGTTTAGTTAATTAGGATCCTTAGAAATTCATCAAAGTCAAACTGAGTTCTAAAGTGAAAAAGTCAAAATTGCAACTTGGTGCAGAAATCCAAATGTTCAAGCATTTTTCATGATTTTAGTGTTTGATGTTATGATCTGAAATTTTTTTGAGGTCAATCTGTGTCAGCTTAACTCTTGGAATCAGCACTTGGTTCAATTTTAGTATTTTTTTTAGGTAGCTTAACAACCAGCCTAAAGTGACTTGCAGGGGGAGTATCTCCCCTGCTTTGCTTGTCTGTTTCATCAGCTTAACTTCCCTGGTCCTTACAGGCTTCATTAGTGGGCCCCCTTGAGTGTTTCTTGGTTCCATAGGAAGTCTAACTAGCTGGTTTATTGGTTCAATAGCTTATTCTTGTTTCTTGAACTTAACTTCCCTGGTCCTTACAGGTTTCATTAGTGGGCCCCCTTGAGTGTTTCTTGGTTCCATAGGAAGTCTAACTAGCTGGTTTATTGGTTCAATAGCTTATTCTTGTTTCTTGAACTTATTTGACCAGCTTAGATAGGCCTGCAAAAGCCCCAAAGTTGGACCCTTTTTGCTGATGCACTAGGAAGTAATTGAGCTTGTGTGATTTAATTTATTCCTAGATCGTTAGTTGTTATTTTTAGCTCACATAAGGTGGCGTGTTAATATGTTGGTTTGAGATTAGCTTAGTTTTTGTTCTAGTGCTTATTGTTACAACTGCTTATTGCTAATAGCTCACTTAGTCCACAAGTTCTCACAACTGTTGGACATATAAGCTTGTATAAGCTTGGGCAAGAATTGATTTCATTTGTTTAAGTAATTTGAGATGCCACTAGCTTTTGCAGCCTAGTTTTTTTTAGTTAAGAGCTTATATCTTGGCTTGTGACCTTCAAATTCCACCTTGACCACTCAGTTACACTGAGCAAGTCAGTGTTGGTTCCCAAGTTTCCCAAGCCTCCTACAAGCTCATAACTTGAGCTTTCACCTTTATCTTGGGCAATTTGGAAAGCCCCTCAGGAGGACTTGTTAGTTTTACCATCATTTTGAGCCATTGACCAAACCTGTGGACCCCACCTTGGGCTGCACTTGCCCCTAAGGGCCTGTTTGGACCTGTTTGGACTTGAATTGCTTATTTGTTAGATTAAGCCTGTTCATTTGATATTTCTTGATTGTCTTGCTCAATTCAAGTTCATTTAACCCTTGTCTAGCTTAATTTGTACCTTAGGCCAGTAGTGTAGCTTGACAAAATCTTGTGCTTCATCAAAAGCTAAATTCAATAAGCTGTTAAGCTTTTTGTCACTCAAACCACTTATTTTCCAATTCCAGCCAAAGTCCCTTTGTAAAAAGTGTTTGTTTTCAGTTGCAAAATAGTTGTGAAAAAAGAAAAATTAGAAAAAGACAAAAAATTAGAAAGTGATAGCTTCTATTTAAGCCTTTTTGGCTTATTTTCTGCTTATTTATAAGCAACTTCTATTTTTAAATTTTTTCTAGGCTTCTGTTATCATAATAGATTTTTAGGAATTTTTTTCAGATTTTTCTAATCTCATTTGGTATTTTTTATAATTTAGTTTAATTTAAATTAATTAAATAATTAGTTTTTAATTATTAATAATTAATTAAAAAGTAGGAAAAATAGTATTTCTGTTTTAAAATTAGTTTTATAATATGTTAGATTTTTCTAAATTTAATTTTCATTTTTCTAGTTAAATTTCATAATTATTTATAATTTAGGATATTTTAGTTAATTAAAAAGTAATTAATAATTAGTAATTAATTAATAATAATTAATTATGTTAGGAATACGATTATTCATATGAAGACTCGGTCACCCTGAGTATGGTTTAGCATATCGTAGCTCGTAGTAATTATCATATTAGTTAGAAAGTAGTTTAGTATTAGTTAGTATTTGTGGAGTCGGGTCGGGTCTCTTACCCACTGTCAGCCCGCTCTACAGCCCGTTTCAAGGGGCGTTTACATTGTAACTATATATACCCTTTCCCACCCATGGGAAAGGGTTGGACCTTCACTTTCAATCTAACATTCAACAAGTTTTCTCATACAAGGCTCCCATCTCTCTCATCACATTCTCTCTCTAACATCTCACTAGAAACTACATCTTTAATCATCACAAATCACTTAACCATCCATGTTCATATATTAGAGTTTATTATAATTGGTATCAAGAGCCATGGTTCTATCCTATGATTCATGGTATGCTCGAATTTATAGTATGGTTTGTGGTTTTAGGGTGGTTCGACCTCTTCTAGTGGTTTTCACACGAGTTTGATCTCGTTAGGTGTTTATCTCGACATTTTTCTTGTACTTTCTTGTTTATTAGTTGTGTAGACACCTTATTGTAACCTTGGTTTAGTCATTTCATCACTTGAGTGGACATTGGTGGCATTTCAAGTACTATTTCTTGCCAGCGAGTTGGTACCTCTTGGTAGAGGGTTGGCAGTTGTGTGTAGCGAGTTGGGGTTAGAGATTTGGCGGTTTGCTATTTTGGGACATACGGACAAATCGCTACGATAGTGACACTTTTGTCTCATTCCTAGCGAGTTTTCAGGTTTAAGTTGTAGCGAGTTGGCATTGGCGAGTTGAGCAGTTAGCGTATTGCCAGATAGCGAGTTGATATCTAGCGAGTTGAGGCTTCAGCGACTTGAGAATAGCGAGTTGAGCAGTCAGCGTTTTGTCAGATTAGCGACTTGTCCATTGGCAAGTTGTACAGTTAGCGTATTGTCAGATAGCGTGTTGACAGTAGCGAGTTGTCAGGTTTTGGTAATAGCGAGTTGATAATCAGCGAGTTGATTCTTGTCTAGCGAGTTAGTGCAGGTGTGTGGCGAGTTGAGTTATTTCAGCGACTTGGTACTTGTAGCGAGTTAAAGCCTTAGCGAGTTGTGATTATCTTAGCGTGTTAACATTTGTGAAATTTGTGATCTGTAGCGGCTTAAGTTGTTACATCTACTCCTTCAGTAACTTGACGTTGTGAGACTATTCCTACAACTTGACTTGTTATTTCAATAGTAACTTGACGTTGTGAGTTTAATCTTATGATTTGACTTGTTTTCTGAGAGGTGATTGTAATTCGACTTGTTGCAACAAAACACAAATCACACGTGTGTTTAACAGCTTGATACGTGTAACTATTCAGTCTTCACAGCATGGCAAGCACTGCATCGGATGACATTCAGGCAGCAGGATCGGATACTCGTCCTCCTATGCTGGACAGGACCGACTATGAATCATGGGCATAAAGGATTCGTCTATACTGCTTGGG
This sequence comes from Artemisia argyi, assembly GCA_030686995.1. NCBI lineage: Eukaryota > Viridiplantae > Streptophyta > Magnoliopsida > Asterales > Asteraceae > Artemisia > Artemisia argyi. The sequence goes on from CM060699.1 coordinate 122,857,812, forward strand.
GAAGGAAAATGGTGTGAACATCCTGAAATCCATTGATAATGGACCTTTCATCATGGGGACAACCAGAGACACTATCGCAGCTACTGATGACAATCCTGCGGCAGTTGGTCCAGAAAGACCTCGTATCTACGATGATCTTTCTGATGAAGAAAAGAAACGCTATGATGCTGACATCAGAGCTTCGAATATTGTCATTCAAGGACTTCCTAAAGATGTCTACAAACTCATCAACTTTAACACAGATGCAAAAGCAGTTTGGGATAATGTGAAGATGCTTCTTGCAGGATCTGAGTTAACCAAAGAAGATAGGGAGTCTCAGCTGTATGATGAATTCGAGCACTTCAAAATGAATCCAGGTGAAAGAATCATTGACTACTACATCAGATTTCACAAGCTAGTCAATGACATGAGAGCCATCAAGATGACAATGCCCAACATTCAGTTCAATTCAAAATTCGTGAATAACATGGCATCTGAATGGGATAGGTTTGTTACAGCTGTCAAGCTCAACAAAGGTCTCAGGCATACTAATCATGAACAACTTTATGCATATCTCCAATAGCATGAGAAACATGCAACTTATGATCGGGTAATGCGAGAAAAGCTCAGTCCTACAACAACTAATGAGTCTCTTGCCTTTGTGTCCAATGTTCAACAACTTACTCAGTCTTCAAATGATCAATCTCAACTACCTTCATCCAGGTCTACCTCAACTAATGGACAATCATCAACTCCCTCACCAACTGCCTTAAACACCCATCCTGACTCTGGATATTCTCATACCGATATGATGATTGATAACCTCTCCAACCAAGTCTCCTTATTAGTCCAACAGTTCAGAGATGTACTTCCACCAACTAACAACCAACTCAGGACTTCGTCTAACCCACGTAATCAGGCAATCATTGAAGATGGAAGAATGGTGATGCAGAATGTGTAAGGAAGGCAAAATGTCAATCCAAGAAATGCTGGTAGAGATAATGGGCAGTATAGAGTCGGGAATGCGCTTCAAGTGCAAGCTAGGCAGCCTAAGTGCTATAACTGTGGAGGGCTGGGCCATATAGCTAGGAATTGCACTCTTCCAAAGCGTCCTCAAAACTCAGAGTACTTCAAGGACAAGATGTTGCTAATGCAGGCGCAAGAGAATGGTTCTGCTCTGGATGAAGAAGCTTTGCTCTTTCTAGCTGGTGATGACAAGAATACGTTTGATGCTGATGTGGATGATCAACCTGTTCTGGACATGGCACTCAATGATCCGAACATCTTCCAAGTTGAAGACTGTGATGCCTTTGATTCGGATGTTGATGAAGAACCCATAGCTCAAACCATCTTCATGGCTAATCTGTCTGCAGCTGCATCATCTCTACAGCAGTCTGGCTCCTCCATCACTTCTGCTATCTCTGAGGTACCAAAGCCACTAAATTCTAATCTGAATTGCTCTATCAATCCACAGGGGGCATGTGACTCGGTGCAACCCACGAACATTGACAACACATATATCACTAATATGGGAAATACCAATAATATCCCATACGAACGGTATGTGAATGACAATATAATGAAAGTTGTACCAAGTGACATGCCGTCGGTTGATGATAGAGAACTTGAGTTACATGAGCACACTATATACAACCCTGATGACTCATTGATTACTAGAGTTAACATCCTTAAGGATCAGCTGGCCTTATACGAGCAGCGTGCTAAATTTGAACTTAATGAACATGAGCAGAAAATGGAATGGCAATTGCGTACTTACATATCTGAAAACAATGCCAAACAAGAAACATTGAAAAAGGAGTTAGTTTCTTTAAAAAAACAATTGGATCAGACTGTCAAGCAAAGACAGGAAATTCAAAAGGGGTTGACTTCAATCAAACTCGACTACCAAGAAAAAGAAACCAAACTTCTAAATGATTTTTCAAAACTCAAAACGTTGAAAAACAAATTGGAAGATAAGTTGTACATGCAAGGCCAAACCATTCAATCTGCTCAAGTGATGGAAAAACATAGGAAACTAAGAGATGAATTTAGTGAACTTGATGCCTCCAAGACTAATGCTAAATTTTTTAGAATTGGTATAGGTGCTCAACATGCGCTATATGATGCACACACTATGCTTGACCCTAACCATGCCCCTCCTGATGTGAAATCATATGATGAGATTGATGAGGCTGAGGATAGAACTAGGGAAAAACTTGCTGAGCGACTTAAGGATCCACTATGTGTTGCTAAAAATATTGTGTTTCACCATGATTATACAAATGACAATCACTCAGCTATTTTTGTACCTCAAAAGAAAATCCTTCCTGAAAAAGTCTTCTGGAATATTGACATGGAAAAAATGAAACCTGAAAGAATCATTGGTAATACACGTACCATCTTTAGGATTGCTGACCCAACCATCTATCCCTTGCACACACCCCAACATCTTGTGCCATATACCTTACCCACACAGTGTAATACCCTAATTGCGTTATATGTTCTAGGCCAATTGTTTAAGGATTTTGAAAAAACATGCAAAACTAGAATTACACCAACAGGGATTACAGAAGGGGAAAGGGGGTTTGAGCAAACAAAGCAGTGTTACCTTACTGAAGTTATGCCATGTTTCGATCGTCTTAAAGAACACTTTGAAGGCCTTAAAACTACCATAAATAATGATGTGAATCAAATGAAAAAGGTTTTTAAATAAGTAGAAAATGAGGGTAACCAATTGGCAATCGATCTCAAACACAGTGAAATTGACAAAAAAAACATCCTCATCATGAATGAGGACTTGATTGCTAATTGCATTGCACAAGATGTCTTTTACACTGTTACTGGCTCTGCCCTATCTGCTAAGCAATTTCATGAAATGTCCATTACTTTAAATGTATTTCAGAATCGTGTGATTGAGCTTGAGGGGGAGAAGTACCAACTAAACTACAAAATTCAAAACGACGACCATGACAACATGGTCAAGAGTTTTTCAAAACTAGAAGTTGACAACTTTAACTTGCAACTAAAATACCAACATCTGAAAGAAAACGTAAAAGTATCAAATGCCAAGACATCTTCGGATGCTCCTGAATTTGATACATGTTTTGAATTAGCCAAAAAGGATGATGTAATTCAAGCTCACTCAAACACGATTCGGAAGTTGAGGGCCCAAATTGCACAATTAAAATTGAACAAAAGCGATGTGACCAATACCAATTACCAGAAGTCGATTGATTCTTAAAACTTTCAGAAACAAGGCATGATCAATGAATTACAACATGAAAATGAGTGGCTTCGTGCTAAAATGTCAAACGCTAAACAACGTTACAAAGAATTGTTTGAGTCTATTAAAATAACACGTGACCAAAACAATGAAAGCGTCACTTCTTTGTTAAATGAAATTGAGAATCTAAAGACTATGGTGAAGGGTAAAATGCCCGTCGTTTCATGTGATCATGCAATTTCCAATGTACATGCTTGTAAGAAATATGTGTGTGATGCTGTCAATGTCTCTCTTCCCCTTAGGAAAAATAAGTTAGTTCACAACAACTACCTTAAGAATCTTAAGGACTGTCGGGCCATGCTTAGAGAAACCATTGAAGATGAGAGAATATCTAAACCAAATGATGATGTTGTTATTGGTGCTTGCTTCCTCACTAATAGAGCCCAGGAACTATTAGAATATGCCATAGGATCATGCCCCAAGAATGATAACAAGTCACAAAAGTCATTTGCATCACACTCTAACAGTGGCAACAAACATGTTACATTAGATCATCCCCAAACCATGTCACAATCCACCATCATGATTACCGGTAAACAAGTAGCAACTAATCATACTAATGTTCCCGTCATTGCTTCTACAGGAGTAAAAGGTGTATCTAATGCTAGCAAGTCACAGCCTAGGTGCAATACAAAGAATGATAGGACCTTGCCGGCTAAGAGTACACTTATGAAGGAAGTAGAAGAATCATCTAGAAACAATAAAGTTATGCTTAATGAAAGGAATCGAGTTGATTCAAACATTTGTGTTAAAAATGATGTAATTAATTCGAATTCTGGTGCTATTTGTATGACTTGTAACAAATGCTTATTTTATGGTAATCATGATGCTTGCGTTGTGTCCTTTCTTAAATCCACTATGAAATCTCCAGTTATGAATGTCTCGAGTGTTAAACCGGTAAAACAAGTATGGAGTAAAACAGGAAAAGTGTTCACTAATGTTGGTTATCAATGGAGACCAACTGGAAGGAAATTCACTCTAAGGAAAAAGTGCCCAATGACTAGGATCACTAATTCCAAAGTTGAGCCTATTAAGAAGTGGAGACCTACTGGTAGACTGTTCCCAATAAAAGAACTTAGTACCACTCCCAATTCTAGTGCATCAAAATGTGAAAGTTCCAGTGAGATATCTGTGACATATGATAATCCAATATTTGTGTGTGCTAACCAAACGGACCCCAACTGTTTGTGGGGCTCTAGCTTTTTCAGTTATCCACGATTGTCTGGTTTCAAATACAGGTCGTACAAATCGTCCTTTGGTATTTGGACTCAGGCTGCTCAAAACATATGATTGGAGATCGCTCGTGGCTCAAGAATTTCGTGGAAAAATTTATTGGTACGGTTAGATTTGGAAATGACCATTTTGGATCTATAATGGGTTATGGGGATTACGTCTTTGGAGATAGTGTGATATCCAGAGTTTACTACGTGGAAGGACTTGGGCACAATCTATTTTCTGTTGGTCAATTCTGTGACTCTGATCTTGAAGTTGCTTTCAGAAAACACACCTGTTTTGTTAGAGAATTAGATGGGGTTGATCTCCTCAAGGGGAGTCGGGGTACTAATCTTTATACCATCTCTATCGAAGACATGTTACGGTCCTCACCAATATGTTTGCTTTCTAAAGCCTCCAAGAACAAATCATGGTTGTGGCATCGTCGTTTAAACCATTTGAACTTCGGTACCATCAATGAACTCACACGTAAAGATCTTGTTCGAGGCTTGCCCAGACTGACATATGAAAAAGACCACTTGTGTTCCGTATGTCAAATGGGCAAAAGCAAAAAGCACACACATAAACCCAAGACAGTCAACTCTATCATGGAAGTCCTATACACTCTCCACATGGATCTCTGTGGACCAATGAGGATTCAAAGTATCAATGGAAAGAAATATGTGTTGGTTATTGTTGATGATTTCTCTCGATTCACGTAGGTAAAGTTTTTATGATCAAAAGATGAGACTCCGGAAACCATCATCAAACTCATAAAAATGTTGCAAGTTCGTCTCAACAAAACAGTTAGATTCATTTGAACTGATAATGGAACGGAGTTTGTGAACAAACAACTTACTCAATTTTATGAAGGTGTCGGAATTAGTCATCAAAAGAGCATTCCACATACTCCTCAACAAAATGGAGTTGTTGAAAGACGCAACCGCACATTAGTTGAAGCTGCAAGAACTATGCTCATCTTCTCCAAAGCTCCTATGTTTCTTTGGGCTGAGGCAATTGCAACAACATGTTATACACATAATAGATCCTTGATACATCCTCTCCCCTGCAAGACTCCATACGAACTGGTCCATGGCAGAAAACCGGATCTTTCATTTCTTCGTGTATTTGGTGCATTGTGCTATCCAACAAATGACAGTGAAGACCTGGGGAAACTCAAGGCCAAGGCTGACATTGGTTTCTTTGTTGGCTATGCTCTAGAACGAAAGGGATACCGAATCTACAACAAACGTACCAGAGACATAATGGAAACAATCCACGTCACTTTGGATGAGCTGACAAAGCAACTGGTTCCTGGACAATCAAGTTCTGGACCCGTACCTAACCTCTTATCTCCTGGACCTATAAGCTCGAGGCTTGTACAGAATTCCACCCCTGCTACTCCCTTCGTACCTCCTACAAGTGATGATTGGAAAAAGCTATTTGACCCCATGTTTGATGAATACTTTGAACCTCAAAATGTGGACGCTCCAGAAGTCACTGTCATTCCACAACCAGCTGGGGTAGCTAATGTCCCAATTGTTAATTCTGGTCCATCCACCTTGTTATCATGGGATCCTGAAGCTCCCACCATCAGTCATTCAATCACCACATCTAATGGTCAATCCTCATCTGTACAACGAGTTGCAGCTGTAAATAACTCTTTTGGTGAGAATCCCTTCGCTCCACCCGATAATGAGCCGTTTGTTAACATCTTTGTACCCGAACCATCAAATGATGCTACATCCTCAGATGAATCAAACACGGCTACCTCAGTTCCTTACTCTCAACCTCATGAACACCTTAGGAAATGGAAAAACGACCACCTAATTGACAACATTATTGGAAATCCCTCACGTCCGGTGTCAACCCGTAAGCAACTTGCTACCGACGCTTTGTGGTGCTTCTTCAATTCTGTCCTTTCTAAAGTTGAGCCTAAAGATTTCAAGGATGCAATGTCTAAACATTCATGGTTCACTGCTATGGTGGATGAAATTCATGAGTTTGATCGACTTGACGTGTGGGAATTAGTGCCGCCTCCTGAGTGTGCTATGATAATTGCTCTCAAATGGATATTTAAAGTGAAGCTTGATGAGCATGGAGATGTATTAAAGAACAAGGCAAGACTTGTGGCAAAAGGATATCGTCAAGAAGAAGGTATTGACTTCGAAGAATCCTTCGCACCAGTTGCTAGAATTGAAGCCATAAGAATATTTCTAGCAAATGCTGCTAGTCAAAATATGGTGGTGTATCAGATGGATGTTAAGACCGCATTTTTAAATGGCGATCTTAAAGAAGTGGTGTATGTAAGTCAACCTGAAGGATTTGTGGATCCTGAACGCCCTAACCATGTGTATCGCTTGATGAAGGCCCTTTATGGTCTTAAACAAGCTCCCAGGGCATGGTATGACACTTTGTCAAAATTCCTTCTAGCCAACAAGTTATCTAAAGGTGCTGTTGATCCTACACTCTTTACCAGAAAGACGGGCAAAACCTTTCTTCATGTGCAAATATACGTTGATGATATTATATTTGCCTCTTCTGATCCCAAAGAGTGTGATCGCTTCTCCCAGGAGATGAGTTCTGAATTCCAGATGTCCATGATGGGTCAAATGTCCTTCTTTCTAGGCTTGCAAATATCTCAGAATCCCAATGGGATCTTCATCAATCAATCCAAGTATGCTAATGAAATCTTGAGGAAATTTGGATTTGATTCATGCGACGCTGTTGATACTCCTATGATGGAAAGATCAAAACTTGATGAAGATGATATCGGAAACCCTGTTGAACAAACCAAGTATCGAAGCATGATTGGTTCCTTAATGTATCTTACTGCTAGCCGACCGGATCTCCTTTTTGCAGTCTGCGTGTGTGCTCGGTATCAATCCAAACCTACCACGAAACACCTGGAAGCTGTCAAGAGGGTCTTTTGGTATCTTAAAGGAACAGTCCACTTGGGCCTATGGTACCCAAAGGATACCTCTATGGCCCTCACCGCCTATTCGGATGCTGACCATGCGGAATGTCAGGATACTCGTCGAAGTACATCTGGGGGTGCTCAGTTCTTGGGTAACAAGCTAGTTAGTTGATCTTCAAAGAAACAAATGAGTACTTCAATATCCTCCACAGAGGCTGAAAACATTGCCATGTCCTCGTGCTGTGCTCAGATTCTATGGATGAGGTCTCAACTTTCGGACTATGGCTTCGTGTGCAACAAGATTCCTATGTATTGTGACAACAAAAGTGCAATTGCGCTTTGCTGCAACAATGTCCAACATTCAAGAACTAAGCACATCGACATTCGACATCACTTCATCAGGGAGCAAGTTGAGAAAGGAATTGTGGAACTTTACTTTGTGAGGACTGAGTTTCAGCTTGCTGATATCTTTACCAAAGCACTTTCTAGGGATCGATTTCAATTTATCCTCCCTCGCCTTGGTATGAAGAGTCTCACTCCTGAGGATCTCATAAGTCTTCAGGAAGATCAGGAGGAGTAAAGGGGTTGTTTCATATATCCTTTGTACATAGTATTAAATCAAAAAGAAAAATAGAAAAATATAAAACTTATAAAATCCATAAAAATCTGAAAAATTCAAAAAAAAAACTCCAGAAAAATATTATTCTCACGACATGTCTCTTGTGTAATCAATATTATGTACGTTTCTAGAAATGTCATTCAATAATGACACGGAATCATACATATGCTTGAGCAAGAGTTTTTCGGTTTCAAATAAAGTTTTCTTTTCTAAAACATGTCGTTCCTAAAAATATTCTTTCAAAATATGGTTTGCTATTACTTTAGATAGCAACCCGGTCTTAGTATTGGGGAAAGTTCATCGCCAAAAAGACGACTGTTCCTTACAAAGGCATGAATTACTTCATATTCATGCCTTTCTGATCTGATGTACGCTTAAGTGCATCATTTCTGGTAAAACAAGAGAAGTCTTCTTTGCATCTCAAATGTTTTTCCTTCAAAGATTCTTCGGGAAAGTATTTGCTCCAAACTTGGTGGTACCATGGTTTTTGAAGATCAAACAAACCTGAAAAGTTTTTTCAAAAATTTCCACTCAATCGATGCTATAAAAATCAACACTTTATGCAAAATGTTTAATTTTAAAATGTGCCATCGATTGAGGGGGAGATTGATTTCAAAACCTATACATCATCAAAACAAATGATCTTTGTGCATAACCTCAAGTGGATTAAGTGCAACTGTTATGTGTTAGTACATGAATTTTTCATGAGTTTCTTGCTAAACTCGAAATCATTTATAAACTCATCATCTCTAACACATAACATACTCCCTCAAGGTTTGAGGGGGAGCTTAAATGTTGTCTCAAAATTAGTCATTCTTAAAAATATCACATCCTTCTCCAAAAACTTTAAACTTATTTAAATCACTTGGGATCACAAATCTCAAATGGTTTGAAATTTTTGATCGGGGAGAAGATGTGATTTAAATATGAAAAACTGATTCAAAAGTGATGTTTTTGAACATGAAAACAAAAATCTGCTCTTTCCTATGTGCCAAACTCTTTCGCATATCAATGCACATATTGAGGGGGAGCAAAATGATTTGTGTAAAAGATCCTTGCATCTCATATGAGTGCATCTCAGTCGTGACTCATGAATTGACGAAACACAAATGTCCTGAATCGAAAGGACTAGTCCTAGACGGGTAATAACTTCAAGCTGGTTTAACCAGTGATGTAAGCGTGTCTCGAAGAGGATTAGTTTAAGTAGAATGTACCGTTTCGAGAAACCTTGGGTGAAGCTGATCGAGCCGGGTAATAACTTCAAGCTAGTTTATCTAGTGATGTAAGCGTGTCTCGAATGCCAGGTCATGCTCATTCAAGGTAGATCAATTCAAAAGTGCAACTCTTCCTGACATGTGCAAATTTTCAAATCAATACTTATGAGCACATGTTAAGGGGGAGCATTTGAAAATGACAAAAATCTCAAAGTGTTAACAAAATGTGTTTCTCAATCTTAAACACATTGAGAGAATTTTCAATGATTTGGTAAAAGGCAACTTAGGACAGTCATGGAGTTATAAGGTGGCTAAGGCTAAAAAAACCGTCCTATGATCCGCCAGAGCCGGAGGGATCTACCCATGGACAATACCAAATAGATAGTATTTAGAAGTCCGTAGGTATGATTATGAAAAAAGGAGAAATGTGAGAATGGAGAAAGAAAGGGTTGAAGAATTAAAAAGAAATGAAATGAGAAAGGGTGAAAAGAAATAGCCCTCCAATTATTCAACCTTAGGGCAGAAACATGGTTCAATTCATAATCTACTGATTGTTGCTAAGGCGACATCGGTATTGAAGACAAGACGTCATGGACCCAGTGACACAATGCACTAAACCTTCTAGCCACTCAAGTTCTCTTAAAAGAACTTGTTTCATTCTCACGGGGAACCGGTGTAATCTATCGACATATCTCTTAGAGATAGTTGATATTGAAGCAGGAGACCTCTCCCTAATCTCTGCATAGGAAAACCAAATGCACTTATTGAGTCTAGTGCCTCGAGATGCATAAAAAGATCTCATAGGAACACGTGCTACTCCTATCCTGGTTGTTCAAAATTAAGGACACCAGTGGTTATCTTATGTGTCCTACGCAGATCTTATCAATCTGCCAGAACATTTATGAGGGATGTTGCTTTAGTAACTCCCAGTGATTGAATGGAAATTCCTGCCAGGGTCAACATCAAGCAGCCCTGAAAGCAGATCACTTAGGTAATTCCTTGTGGATTACGCTTAGTAGTCACGACGGTTACTAACAGTCTACAGTCGTGGAGTGATCTCCAGCGACTCACCCAATCGTTGATCTACTTAGATAGTTCGTGTAAATCCTTTTAGGGTTTACCGATTGGGAATGGTCTTGGCAAGGGTTAGAAAGGGTCTTCACACTATGCTGTTGACAATCTCTAATTCCAAACCTATAAGCACCAGATGATTTGTTGCTAACTGTCTATTTGCAGGAATTTCTAACGGTTGCGGGTAATTGCTGAAAAGATGCAGATCCATCAACACATGCTCACACTTCAACCTCATAATTCAAAAGACATCATGATCATTGAATGGGCTTCAACCGTGCTTCCTCAACTCTGATGAAGAAGATCATGATCCTGAAAAGTGTGAGCATGCCAACACAAAGAGGTTAATATCACATGGAGACATTACTACTCCAAGATGACTTTCAAACATTCTTGTGGATGATGCAACTGATGTTATTTCCAAAGATCATCCATCACATTGAAGGTGTCATCTAGAGTCTTCCACTTAAAGCACAAAGATATCAACAATGAAGAATCAAAAGGCTACGAGCTACAAAGATGTTGTCAAAGATCTAAATGCTATGACTCAACTTTTATTTTCCGGGGTGACCTCCCTTAGGGGGAGATTGTTAGGAATACGATTATTCATATGAAGACTCGGTCACCCTGAGTATGGTTTAGCATATCGTAGCTCGTAGTAATTATCATATTAGTTAGAAAGTATTTTAGTATTAGTTAGTATTTGTGGAGTCGGGTCGGGTCTCTTACCCACTGTCAGCCCGCTCTACAGCCCGTTTCAAGGGGCGTTTACATTGTAACTATATATACCCTTTTCCACCCATGGGAAAGGGTTGGACCTTCACTTGCAATCTAACATTCAACAATTTTTCTCATACAAGGCTCCCATCTCTCTCATCACATTCTCTCTCTAACATCTCACTAGAAACTACATCTTTAATCATCACAAATCACTTAACCATCCATGTTCATATATTAGAGTTTATTACAAATTAAATAGTTGTAAAATAATTTTAATTTTCTAAAAATTTCCTTATAACATTAGGATTGTAAAAATATCATTTTCACATTCGTAGGACTTTGTTTACTTCCGTTTCACTTTTTTATTTGCGCGTTCGCGTTTATTTTAAACTAAAACGTGCATTTTTAGGTTAAATCACGTTTTTAGGTAATCTGATAATCAGTAATTTTTAATAAAGTGTTTCTAAGTCATTTTCCATCACAATCTCGTAGTGTAACCATAATAATCAAATTCCTGACCTTTCTGATTAATCACCCGATCATTTAAAATGTTTACAAATACAATTGCACGCCTCGTCGGGACATAATGACCCGGGGATTCCCTAAACTCTTTGGTTAGTTGGTTTTTGATGTTTGACTTGGTTGACCATCACCTGGTGAACTTAGTTGACCGTTCGGAACCAATCAGTCTTCTTCTCGAACCCTGAGTAGACCTGTTCAACAAAGAGAACCCGTTAGGAGTGGACCCGAGGCCGTAACCCCGGGATCCACCTCCGACGGTCAAGTTAGTATCGGTGCGATATGGCTTATAAGAGTTAGGTTTAGGGTAACCTGTTGTTTTGTGTTGTGAAGGGAACCCCAGCCCTATATTTATAGGGCATGGATTAGGGTTTAGGGGTTGAGTAGGCCGCTGTCTGCCGGGCCTGGCCTATTCCTGGCCCAGTCCGGACCATACGTCCACAGAAACTAACAAACACATATTCATAAAAAGCTATCAATAAGTTTAACAAAAAATAATTCACATAATGGTTAATATGCTGTTTTTTTACAAGAAGGCTGAACACGAATTCTGCTAAGAATTTGGTGAACTTACATGCGTGTGCCAGTGAAAGTGGGTTGAAGGCGGTATGCAGGAAGTATGAGGATCCTGAGCGTAAAAAGAAAACAAAAAATTTTCATCATCAAACTTTACAAATCACCGGATCAAATAATTATTTATTAAAAATGACATAATAAAACTTTACAAATCACTTACATTTGCATGTATTCTGCAGTTGAGCATAATTGTTATCTTAGATTCTTTAAATCCTAAAAAGAAATGCAACAGACAAAGGTTAATCATTTGTTTATGAAATTTAGTGGTGGCAAATTTGAGTTGTTTACCTTTGGCTCAAATGGGTTAAGGTCAGTAGTTACAACTAAAATAAAATGGAGTCAAACGGATTAAAACTCATCCAAATTCAAATTAAGTGAATAAAAGGCCTCATAAAATATTTAACTACAAAAGGTGGTTACTTGTAATAACATCATTTTTGTGGTCATGATTAGTGATGAGTGTCTAAATACTCATCATTTTATACTAATCTGAGCTGCCAAAACATACAAAAACACTCAAATATGTATCAAAATACTTAAAATATCTTAAAGGTGTGTTTTATATGTTTCAAATGCAAAATATGCAAAAACAGATGAAAAACGTACAAAGTTTGCATAATTGGCAGTTTCAGTCCCTCAAGTTTCATAAATTGGCAAAACTAGTCCCTGGTTATTCTAAAAACATGAAAAAGTCATCAAAGGTCCTTTTTAATCATAAAGTTACATATTTAGTCCTTTGGTGCAAAGTTTCACAAAATTACAAGTTTAGTCCCTGTACTTTGGAAATTGACAGAAATGGTCCCTGGGATGTTAAAAACTTTGAGAAATTCAATTTTGGTCCTTATACTAATAATCTTTTGCAGGAATGGTCCTTGGGTAATAAGTTTGGTGAAATTGCATAATTGGTCCCTCAAGTTTGGTGATTTGTCAACTTTGGTCCCCGGATATAAAATATGGGAATTTGTCATTATTGGTCCATGGGATATTTAATCTTGGCAAGTTTAGTCCTTATTTAAACTATGAAAATACTACACAACAAGTCCCCTCAACTTTAAATATATTACATTTTTGGTCCTTGTGTTTTATAAATAAACCAAACGGATCCTAATGTTATATCTAAACCAAACAAACCCAACTTATATTACCCAGCCCACTCCCTTTTTATTTGATCCAATCCACCAGGCCCAATCAACATAAGCCCATCCCAATACCCCCTTTGTATTAAAACGGGGTCAAACCCATTGACCCTTCCCTCCCAATACCACCACCATCACACTGCAACCAAAACCGCCCTTCCACCTCAGTGGTTTCACCACCACCTCACCCCAGCTGTCTCCCCTTGTCCTCCACACCTCACCAAGCCATTAATGACCCTTAAAACCCTCGTACGCTACCACAGTTGTCCCCTTGGACTTTTGGCGCCAAAAAAGCAATTTAAACGGTTATGATTCATTTGAGCAATCCAAGGGCTGTGGATTGGTGGGAAATGCCCCAGTGGGTCCCACAAACCCTGAAAGTGTCTACAAAAGGGAAATGAGGCAGTGGAGATGAAGTATTAGTGTAGCTTTAGTTTTAGGTAATCGTATGTAGTTTAAATTTCCTTCTCAGTTGTAATTTTCAATTCAATTCAGTTGTACTAAGTTACTTTCATGTATTTCAATCTTTCAAAAACTTTTAATTGCATTCTTGTTAATTAAAATTCGTATTTAGCAAATTTATGTGAAATTGACAAATTCACATAACCTTGTTATTTGTTGTTGTTTGTTGGTTCTCTCAGTTCACATAAGCCTTGACAAGCTCTTGTAAGCTATTGGATACCTTAAAAATCAGTTTAGAATAGAAAAGCAAAAAGATCAAAAATAATCAAGAAAATATAAAGAAAATAAAAAATAGTGTTTGATTAAGAATTGAAGCTGAGCAAGGTATGATTCTGGATTGTTTTGGTAATAGAAACCTTGTGGAAGGTTGTTAGGTGATTCACAGTCCTTGGGTTCTTTGTTTCAGTCTTGATCACAATTTGTAAGCAATTTTCTATAAATTTACATAATTACTGTATTATACCTTATAAGCTCTAATATCAGTGTTTTTATACTTATTTGGTGTTTAGTAGTGAGAATATAACTTTAAATTGTATGCTTGTGTATTGAATTTAAAAGTTGCTTAGTGTCTTTTAATTACAGTCAACATAGCATAATCTGGTTCCTTTGTTATTTGTTGTTTATACTTGTGCTTCTGTGATTATTTTCCATTATAATATCATATTAAGTTGTTGTATATCATTTTCTTAAGCTCAATCAATCTTTTGTCTTGAAAATCTCTGATTCTCAGTTTTACAAGAGTGTTTGGATTAGTGATTTGCATCACTAATGTGTGTGTTATTGTTGTTGTTTCTGCATGCTACATGTTATACTAGATTCTATCAGAGCAATTAGACCTTCAAACTCAGGTCTTATTAGTCCAAAAGTCAAAATCCAACTTCAATTTCCTTGACAGTTAACTGTCAAGGATTTTGTGTTCCATAAACCCATCCATTAGCTCATATCTTGTAGTTTTAGCTTAAATTAGGTCTCTTGTAGCTCATGATAACTTAATTAATCAGTAAGGTAGTGTAGAATCTCATAAAAGTCAAACTAGCAAGTTTCACTCAAAAAGTCAAATTGCCTATCTCAGATTTTTCCAAAACTTTTGAGATTTGTTTAGAATTTAGGAATAGGACCTAGGCTTTGAAACTTGTTTCTAATTACACTCTACCAGCTCATCTTTTGATTTCCATCTAGCTTATATTTTTAGGATTTTTAATGTGGGCCCCACTCACCCCTAAACACAACTGCAGGGAATAAGCTTCCCCTGCACCAGGATTTTGTTCAATTTTCATTGGTCATTTGTGACACACCTAGTGGGCCCCACAGCAAATCCTTTGGCTTTTTAAATAGCTTACTAGTAGTATTGTTAAGTCCTTAGCTTATTTTGTAGATTAGCTTATCTGTCTTGGCTTATTTGGTCTCATAACTTACCCTGACCTCAGACCCTACACTGATCAATCAGTGTTGAGACCCAAGTTCACAGGTTTACATTTTGCTACATAGTAGGTCCCACCTTGCACTTCTTGGCTTATTGGAAACACCAATAAGCCAACTTTGTAAATCAGACCTTATTTTGGACTTTTGACCACAGTTGACCACCTAAACCTAGGCTTGTTATTGGTCTGGTTCACTAAGTCTTCTGTGTTCCCTCAGTCTATTGAGCTTATTTCCAAGGCTCCCTCAGAGCTTATTAATAAGTAATAAGCAGAGCTTATTTGCTTATTTTGTACCTTGTCAGCTACCCTTGGTAGGTCAAGTCTCAAATTGGACCCTCTTTCACCTCTGTGGACCCCACAGAGGTCCAAAGGTGCATATTTGGACTGTTTGGTTCTCAGGTTTTGGTCAATAGCTTAATTGTAATTCATAGCTTATTAATTGTGCTTATTTGGTTTTATTCTGCTTATTTCTATATAATATTGTTAGTAGTGTGCTTATTGTGCTCTGTGTGACTTAATTATAGCTTATTAAAACTTTGACAAGTTCTAATAAGCCACAATCCAACCTGTTAAGGATTTTTGATCCCACACAGCTTATTAATAAGCTACATAATAAGTTCCTTTAGTAAAGTTACTAATATATAGTATATATTTAGTTTTGTAAAAGAAAATTCCAGAAAAATCAACATAAAAATAAGTGATAGTTTCTATTTAATTTAATTTAATTTTAATTTCCATTTTTAGATTTTAATTAAGTAATTTGTATTTTTATATTTTTATTAATTTCCTTTTAAGTTAAAGTAATTATAATAATTTTCTCAGATTTTAATTTTGTCTTTTAGTATTTATTAGAATTAAAAATAGTTTTATTAATAATTAATAAATAAATAAGTTTTAAATAGCATAACTAGTTTTTATATAGTAACACCTATATTTTATATTTTTCCTAGCTTCTATAAGTCATAAGATAATTTTAGAAATTTTCTTGTGATTTATACTATTCATTTAATTGTTTTTATAATTTAAATAGTTTAAATAGTAATTAAATAATAAATAGAATAATAAATAGTAAACTAGTTTATAAATATATAAAATAAAGTTTTTATAATTTTTTAGGATTCCTATGATGGTTAATTAGATTTATAAAAATTTTCTTAATTTTCCAAGTCATTTTAGTATTATTTGTAATTTAAAATAGTTTAATTAGTTTAAATAATATAATTAGTTATTAATTAATAGAAAATCTATAAAAAGACAAAAACATTTATTTTTATTTTTTATACTTTCTTCAAGTTCATTTTTTTAAGTTTAGAAATTATTTTTATAAGTTTTTAGTCTAATTTGTATTGTTTATCATTTTTAGTTTAATTTTAATTAAATAGTTAAATAGTTTTTAATTAAATAATTAATAATAAATAATAAAATAATCTTAAAAATAGTTTTCTTCTTAATTTAATTTTATTTTAAGTTTAAGTTTATAGAATTTTCATTTTTAACCCTTGTAGTTTAATTTTCTTAAAACTCACCTTTTTCTCAGTACGCACTCGCGTCTGATTTTAATTGGTGTACGTTTTTAGATATTTAGGTTTTACGTAATCGTTAAGATAGTTTACCTAAGTTATTTTAAGTTATAAAACCCTAGATTAATCACACACACACACTTATTCATATCTCTGTTCACATTCACTCGATCCAAGATTCGTTTTAAATACCATCACAACCTCGTTGGGACATTACGACCCGGGAAAACACTGTATTTCACGGAAGCATTTGCCTCAGCTGTTTGACTATTACAGTTGGCCATTCACAAGTGGTTGATCAATAATTATCTGACTGTTTGAGGTGAATCAAAATTTGGCGCCGCTGCCGGGGAGGTTGTGCGCATATTCTAAACGATTTTGCGTATTAGTGAACCTGAATACACGCCCATTTGTATATTTACCCATCCTTGTTCATATTATTATCATATAAAACCAAAAACAGTTCCCGAAAACTTTTTAAAATCAATTTTCAAAGAACACAAAAAGCCAAAAATATTTTCCTTATTATTAGTACTACAAAAAATTTCAAAATACCAAAAATATTCACCTTTACAAACCTACCTATTTGATTCTTCATTTCTCACCCCCCCCCTAAACCCTTTGATTCTTTCTATGTCTTATTCTCACCTTCTTGTCTGTCAAGGGTGTGGTAGTCCTTATAATGGTGGTAATTGCCCCAGTTGTGGCATGGTAGAGTCAAGAAACGGGTCTATCTATAACCAGAATCCCTATTCCTACCCTGACATGACTGATTCATTCCACCAGCTTCCACGCCATGAGACTCAGCAGTTTTACTGTTGTGAGTACTGTGGTGGTTCACACTACAGTTCTGATTGTCAAATTAGGAATCAGTTTGTCTATAAACAGGTTCCTGATAACAATTATGACTCAAACACATACAACTCACAGTCACATCAGTTCAACTGTTGTGAGTACTGTGGAGGTCCACACTTTAGCTCTGATTGTCAAACAAGGAATCCATTTCCTTGTAACAATTACGACTATTCATTTCAAGACCCACCTCCACAGTACCAAATGAACCAAGCAACTCCTCAAATCCAGCAAGACCTTTGTCTAGAGGTTCTTGACAAACTTAAAGACCTTAAGGAGGAGTTAGCTAATATGTCGTTTCACAATGCACCAAGTTTTTCTTGTGTACATTGTGGGGGTCCTCATGATGATTTCAATTGTCAACCGTATTATAAACCTGAACATTGTTCTAGTTCTGATATATCCGGTTTTGACACATTCACACCCCCACAGTCTCCACTCATTCCATATTCTCGTGATAAATCTATCGCGGAATTACTTGCTGAAGAACATGCTGCTAGAGACGAAAGAAGCATGGAAGAATTACTAGTCTTAGAACAAGCAGCTATAACACGTACCAAATTTCAAAATGCTGCTTTTCTCGATGAGGATGATGAAAGTGATGATACCTCATCAAGTTCATCAGTTGAGACTCCTTCCATGGATATTCAGGGAGAAAAGAGTATGGGAGAATTACTAGCAGCTGAACAAACGGAAATTATAAAATCCATGTATGCTAGTCCTTCTCAACTCCCTAAGTCTACTATTATCATACCCGAGGTTCCCACTCACTCTCTGAGCATGGGGGACGAGCATCTTGACACTATTCCTGCAAAGGAATCGGACGAATTCATAAAGTCTAGTGTTGAGAACCTTGTCTCAATCCCAAGTGAGTCACAGGGAATTCTTGATCATATGTGTGATATTCCTACCCCTCCTGATAATCCAAATTATCAAATTGAGAATGTCTCTAATTCCAGTGATGATTGTATATCTTATGGAGACATTGAGTATGTTGAGGCATCACTACCTCATTCTGATGTTGATCCTCCTCTTGAGGATGTCACAGAGGAACTCACTCACATCATTCCACTTCTATCTGGAAGTAATGATGATCTCTTTGACTTTGAAGCTGATCTGGAAGAGATAGAAAGTCTCTTACATAATGAACCTTCACTCAGTGCTTATCCCAACAGTCCAGTAGAGAATGTTAATCACATTGTTCCTGAAGCATTCAAAACTACTATCACCAATCCTCTATTTGAATTCGAATCTGAATTCACTTTGATTTCTGATAACCCATTATTTGGTACTCAGATTAAGGATTGTGATGAGTCCACAACGGAACATGAGTTCACGGATTTATATCTTGTGAATGATTCTCTTTACGAGGAGTTCTCCTTTGAACTCACTCATATCATATCTCCACCGGAGTATGATACTTTCTATTTTGATCTAGATATACCCATAATATGTCTTGATCAAACGAGCTTAAAAGAGGAGATTCATGAAACAATGAATTCTCCTATTGATGATGAGGAGTTAGTTATGATTTTCATCATGACTTTCTTTCTTTTCTTCATATATTCCGTGGCTTCTCCTGTTCTTCACTCTTTCGGGAGTGAGGACATTATCTTTGACCCCGGCATTCTCATTTATAAATTTTGAGCCGGGTGTCATTATAACTTATCGGAGTGGAACTTTCACGTGCTTCAAATGTTTATCCAAATATCTTGAATGAAAGTCCGATGAGATTGTCTCTTCCACTTACTTCCCCATGGACAAATAAATTCGGGGTCGAGTCAAGTTAGCGACTCGGTAATCAAAAACAGTAACATGTACATAGGTTTTCACCCATGTTTCACCCTAGTGTGGGGGAGATGCCCCACATGTTATATATATATATATATATATATATATATATATATATATATATATATATATATATATATATATATATATATATATATATATATATATATATATATATATATCCTCTAAAAAAATGTAAATATAGTGATAGCTTCTATTTAAGAAGTTTTATCTTAAAAAATAATTGTATGTATATACATCTTAAATAAAGGCTATAGAATATTTTCTTCTTACGTTCTAAGTTCGGTTTAACACCCGGTATTTTGAATATTGAGGACAATATTCAGTTCTAAGTGTGGGGGGAGATTCGTTATTCTAACGAATTTAAACACATGTTCCATCAAGAACCCCCATTTTAGCCAAAATTTTAAAATTTTTTCTCACTTAGAAATGCAATAAATGGTATCAATCCTCCATGTCTAACCCACAACAGGATTGGTTAATCCAGGAGCAAACGGTTCTTGGTAAAGATAACTCAAACCCGTTTATGGCTTGAAATTTGCCAAAAATTGTATGGTTCCTCAACTCCCCATATCCCATAAAGCGAATGAGTTGGCTAGCCCGCAAGATTATGGCTTGTGGTAAAGGCAGTGGAAAATCCATAATTGGTAATCAGCTCACCAAGATGTTGACTATTCCATCAAGAGTTGGCTAGTCCAGAAGCAAACGGCTTTTGGTAAAGACTAATCAAATCCGTTGACAGCTGGTGGTTTGCTCAAAATCACACGGTTATCAGGTATGCCACAGTTCTTACACCTGGCTACTCCAGAAGTGATGGCTTTTGCTAAAGAGTTTTTCAAATCCATTAAGTTTTTCTCAAAAGATTGCTAGGGACTAGCAATAGTTTAGTGTGGGGGATTGATGAGTGTCTAAATACTCATCATTTTATACTAATCTGAGCTGCCAAAACATACAAAAACACTCAAATATGTATCAAAATACTTAAAATATCTTAAAGGTGTGTTTTATATGTTTCAAATGCAAAATATGCAAAAACAGATGAAAAACGTACAAAGTTTGCATAATTGGCAGTTTCAGTCCCTCAAGTTTCATAAATTGGCAAAACTAGTCCCTGGTTATTCTAAAAACATGAAAAAGTCATCAAAGGTCCTTTTTAATCATAAAGTTACATATTTAGTCCTTTGGTGCAAAGTTTCACAAAATTACAAGTTTAGTCCCTGTACTTTGGAAATTGACAGAAATGGTCCCTGGGATGTTAAAAACTTTGAGAAATTCAATTTTGGTCCTTATACTAATAATCTTTTGCAGGAATGGTCCTTGGGTAATAAGTTTGGTGAAATTGCATAATTGGACCCTCAAATTTGGTGATTTGTCAACTTTGGTCCCCGAATATAAAATATGGGAATTTGTCATTATTGGTCCATGGGATATTTAATCTTGGCAAGTTTAGTCCTTATTTAAACTATGAAAATACTACACAACAAGTCCCCTCAACTTTGAATATATTACATTTTTGGTCCTTGTGTTTTATAAATAAACCAAACGGATCCTAATGTTATATCTAAACCAAACAAACCCAACTTATATTACCCAGCCCACTCCCTTTTTATTTGATCCAATCCACCAGGCCCAATCAACATAAGCCCATCCCAATACCCCCTTTGTATTAAAACGGGGTCAAACCCATTGACCCTTCCCTCCCAATACCACCACCATCACACTGCAACCAAAACCGCCCTTCCACCTCAGTGGTTTCACCACCACCTCACCCCAGCTGTCTCCCCTTGTCCTCCACGCCTCACCAAGCCATTAATGACCCTTAAAACCCTCGTACGCTACCACAGTTGTCCCCTTGGACTTTTGGCGCCAAAAAAGCAATTTAAACGGTTATGATTCATTTGAGCAATCCAAGGGCTGTGGATTGGTGGGAAATGCCCCAGTGGGTCCCACAAACCCTGAAAGTGTCTACAAAAGGGAAATGAGGCAGTGGAGATGAAGTATTAGTGTAGCTTTAGTTTTAGGTAATCGTATGTAGTTTAAATTTCCTTCTCAGTTGTAATTTTCAATTCAATTCAGTTGTACTAAGTTACTTTCATGTATTTCAATCTTTCAAAAACTTTTAATTGCATTCTTGTTAATTAAAATTCGTATTTAGCAAATTTATGTGAAATTGACAAATTCACATAACCTTGTTATTTGTTGTTGTTTGTTGGTTCTCTCAGTTCACATAAGCCTTGACAAGCTCTTGTAAGCTATTGGATACCTTAAAAATCAGTTTAGAATAGAAAAGCAAAAAGATCAAAAATAATCAAGAAAATATAAAGAAAATAAAAAATAGTGTTTGATTAAGAATTGAAGCTGAGCAAGGTATGATTCTGGATTGTTTTGGTAATAGAAACCTTGTGGAAGGTTGTTAGGTGATTCACAGTCCTTGGGTTCTTTGTTTCAGTCTTGATCACAATTTGTAAGCAATTTTCTATAAATTTACATAATTACTGTATTATACCTTATAAGCTCTAATATCAGTGTTTTTATACTTATTTGGTGTTTAGTAGTGAGAATATAACTTTAAATTGTATGCTTGTGTATTGAATTTAAAAGTTGCTTAGTGTCTTTTAATTACAGTCAACATAGCATAATCTGGTTCCTTTGTTATTTGTTGTTTATACTTGTGCTTCTGTGATTATTTTCCATTATAATATCATATTAAGTTGTTGTATATCATTTTCTTAAGCTCAATCAATCTTTTGTCTTGAAAATCTCTGATTCTCAGTTTTACAAGAGTGTTTGGATTAGTGATTTGCATCACTAATGTGTGTGTTATTGTTGTTGTTTCTGCATGCTACATGTTATACTAGATTCTATCAGAGCAATTAGACCTTCAAACTCAGGTCTTATTAGTCCAAAAGTCAAAATCCAACTTCAATTTCCTTGACAGTTAACTGTCAAGGATTTTGTGTTCCATAAACCCATCCATTAGCTCATATCTTGTAGTTTTAGCTTAAATTAGGTCTCTTGTAGCTCATGATAACTTAATTAATCAGTAAGGTAGTGTAGAATCTCATAAAAGTCAAACTAGCAAGTTTCACTCAAAAAGTCAAATTGCCTATCTTAGATTTTTCCAAAACTTTTGAGATTTGTTTAGAATTTAGGAATAGGACCTAGGCTTTGAAACTTGTTTCTAATTACACTCTACCAGCTCATCTTTTGATTTCCATCTAGCTTATATTTTTAGGATTTTTAATGTGGGCCCCACTCACCCCTAAACACAACTGCAGGGAATAAGCTTCCCCTGCACCAGGATTTTGTTCAATTTTCATTGGTCATTTGTGACACACCTAGTGGGCCCCACAGCAAATCCTTTGGCTTTTTAAATAGCTTACTAGTAGTATTGTTAAGTCCTTAGCTTATTTTGTAGATTAGCTTATCTGTCTTGGCTTATTTGGTCTCATAACTTACCCTGACCTCAGACCCTACACTGATCAATCAGTGTTGAGACCCAAGTTCACAGGTTTACATTTTGCTACATAGTAGGTCCCACCTTGCACTTCTTGGCTTATTGGAAACACCAATAAGCCAACTTTGTAAATCAGACCTTATTTTGGACTTTTGACCACAGTTGACCACCTAAACCTAGGCTTGTTATTGGTCTGGTTCACTAAGTCTTCTGTGTTCCCTCAGTCTATTGAGCTTATTTCCAAGGCTCCCTCAGAGCTTATTAATAAGTAATAAGCAGAGCTTATTTGCTTATTTTGTACCTTGTCAGCTACCCTTGGTAGGTCAAGTCTCAAATTGGACCCTCTTTCACCTCTGTGGACCCCACAGAGGTCCAAAGGTGCATATTTGGACTGTTTGGTTCTCAGGTTTTGGTCAATAGCTTAATTGTAATTCATAGCTTATTAATTGTGCTTATTTGGTTTTATTCTGCTTATTTCTATATAATATTGTTAGTAGTGTGCTTATTGTGCTCTGTGTGACTTAATTATAGCTTATTAAAACTTTGACAAGTTCTAATAAGCCACAATCCAACCTGTTAAGGATTTTTGATCCCACACAGCTTATTAATAAGCTACATAATAAGTTCCTTTAGTAAAGTTACTAATATATAGTATATATTTAGTTTTGTAAAAGAAAATTCCAGAAAAATCAACATAAAAATAAGTGATAGTTTCTATTTAATTTAATTTAATTTTAATTTCCATTTTTAGATTTTAATTAAGTAATTTGTATTTTTATATTTTTATTAATTTCCTTTTAAGTTAAAGTAATTATAATAATTTTCTCAGATTTTAATTTTGTCTTTTAGTATTTATTAGAATTAAAAATAGTTTTATTAATAATTAATAAATAAATAAGTTTTAAATAGCATAACTAGTTTTTATATAGTAACACCTATATTTTATATTTTTCCTAGCTTCTATAAGTCATAAGATAATTTTAGAAATTTTCTTGTGATTTATACTATTCATTTAATTGTTTTTATAATTTAAATAGTTTAAATAGTAATTAAATAATAAATAGAATAATAAATAGTAAACTAGTTTATAAATATATAAAATAAAGTTTTTATAATTTTTTAGGATTCCTATGATGGTTAATTAGATTTATAAAAATTTTCTTAATTTTCCAAGTCATTTTAGTATTATTTGTAATTTAAAATAGTTTAATTAGTTTAAATAATATAATTAGTTATTAATTAATAGAAAATCTATAAAAAGACAAAAACATTTATTTTTATTTTTTATACTTTCTTCAAGTTCATTTTTTTAAGTTTAGAAATTATTTTTATAAGTTTTTAGTCTAATTTGTATTGTTTATCATTTTTAGTTTAATTTTAATTAAATAGTTAAATAGTTTTTAATTAAATAATTAATAATAAATAATAAAATAATCTTAAAAATAGTTTTCTTCTTAATTTAATTTTATTTTAAGTTTAAGTTTATAGAATTTTCATTTTTAACCCTTGTAGTTTAATTTTCTTAAAACTCACCTTTTTCTCAGTACGCACTCGCGTCTGATTTTAATTGGTGTACGTTTTTAGATATTTAGGTTTTACGTAATCGTTAAGATAGTTTACCTAAGTTATTTTAAGTTATAAAACCCTAGATTAATCACACACACACACACACTTATTCATATCCCTGTTCACATTCACTCGATCACAGATTCGTTTTAAATACCATCACAACCTCGTTGGGACATTACGACCCGGGAAAACACTGTATTTCACGGAAGCATTTGCCTCAGCTGTTTGACTATTACAGTTGGCCATTCACAAGTGGTTGATCAATAATTATCTGACTGTTTGAGGCGAATCAATTAGCACACTAATAATTTACGACATTAAATTCAAAGTGTATAATAAGTGTTTCGTGGTTGCCCAACCCAACCCACTTGACATGTACTACTACCTGTTTTAGACTCAAACCCATGTGAACCATTACCTAACCAATCCGGGTTGCACCTCTAATGATTACTCTAGTTAACAAACATGAAGAAGAGAAGAAAAATGCCTTAAGACTGCTAGAAAATAGCAGGCTTTGGTGCATAGCGATCTCATCATAATTGACTGGTTCTATTGGAAAATCATGATAATAGTGTCTCCATTAAAGGAGTTCCTTTCACAGAATACCTAATAAGTATGAGAAAATTATCATAATTTAACCTTAGTTAGGAAAAAAAATCAAGCCAAAAGATATTTTTTGGCGTGTTTTTATACTAATGATTCTTTTCAACAATTCATTGCCTCACATGCCAAATATTATATGACAATCGTCAGAAATTGTGAATGCCAACGCCTCAAGTCGGTTTTTAAGGAACTCGCCAGATATCTATATATCAAAGATTAGTTAGTATAATCCTGCAAGTTCACTATTGACTCCCTAATCCTGCAAATGGCCGATAAATAACAGTTAAAAAATCAGTTACCAAGTACTGCGGTACACTGGATTGTACTAACCGATCAAATAAGCATGTGTGACCATTGTCTCAAAAACACATGCAAGCGGAACATGTTTATCATCAGAAGTTGGAATGTCCAGATCAGGAGAAGTATGTGGGCGAAATTAAGCTAACGGATATATAACGAACCATCTTGCAAAGACAAACTGATCTATAATGGCATTTCAAAATCATTAACGTTTAAATGTTAAGTACCAAAAGTTTTAGAAAATCAGTTTGTCTTTATGGCAAACACAAAATTAAGTAATTTAAGATCACATGTTGGGGGTACATTCATGTAAATATCGTGCATCTGATATTAATAAATAAAATTCACAAATCACACACCACACCCCTGATCACACACCCCATTCGTGTAAACTCACAGATCACACTCTACACCTCCTGATCACACACCTTGAGCGCAATATCCACTCAATCTCATCATTAAATGTTTATAGGTAGCATTTAAAGATTATAGTTAGAAATATGTGTGTAATAAAAGTCTCTACATCATACCTGCAAAAGGCCGAAGAAAATGCATATGCTAAATGATGCCTTATCTTTATCTCGGGGCCTCAATGCCTCCACCAAGTACTCCTTGACAGACACACCATTATCTACTCAGTGCCACCATCACCGTAAGGGATCTTCATTCATACACGTATCTTTGCAATAAATAGCTGCAATCGATATGAAACACAAAAACTCAATACAATTGAAGGTATACGCAAATTTAATACATCAAAATTTTTGTTACTAAACTGGAAACCGACGCCACTCACATGTAGATGTAGCATTTCCAACCTCCAAATTTGCCTCGCACAACCGGATTCACCAACAGAACCCACCTCCTATACCAACTGTCATATCTGGAACGAAGCATTTTTCATGGTATCCCCCGTTACCAAAAAAAGGTGAAACAAATGGTTAGCTAAAATGGCAACAGATCAAATGGGTCTTTTGGGTTAAAATTCATCTAATTTATAGAATCCAAATGCTGTTGCAAACTCGCAACAGTGTATCGGAAAAGTAGAAAGAACATACCACTGTCAGTGTATTTAAGTTTTGCTTACCTTGTGGCGCTTTCGACAAGCTCATGTGAAAATACCGGATTATAAACATATACACCTGCATAGGAACCCAGAAGATTAGTAATTCATCATGTGATAAAAAAAATTAATAGATGAAACTAAAAAGGAAAGTCATGACCCCAGATAAGTACATTTGCTACAGCTGTGATAACAAATGCAAATGGTTGAGCAAACCACACGAATGCAGGCAAACTGAGATATGGTTGACACCGTAGCTATTTTTTTTGTACATCACAACCTTTAGAGTAAATGGGTCAAAACCGCTACTGATCTTTGATAATCCAGCCTTGCTTGTTTTTTTACCCGCCTAAGCTTCTTTAATTTTGTTCAACTTCATTGATATCAAATTTGTCGCCTTCTACTTTTTCCACTATGTTCTGCATCAGGGTTGAGGAGCCTTACGCGAGAAAACTTCAACCTTTTCTGATTGTTGAACGACATCACCTGGCTCGGGTTGAGAGACATTTAAATACTTGTCAATACCTTCAACCTATACCTAATTTAATACATGATGAAATCAGGTGGTGACCTGTTATTTGCACATAAATAACACTCTCAACTAAAATACACAGAGTTATATTAACATAAAAATTAGTTATATAATGGTGATGCATACCGTCCAAACTTGTCTGCGGAGTATCCAAACGGATAAAGAGCGAGAAACTTGGCAGGTGTTCCATAACATACCCGTACTTGTAGATCATTGCCTATAAGAAGAAAACCGATAGCGTCTGAATCAGTACATGATCAGTAATTAAGTGCAAGCAACATAGACCGAAACCTTTGAACTATATCCAAAATCAAACAAACTACCTGTTGATACGTTTCCTGTTTTCAAGTTAAACCAGAGGCTCAGGTCCACGAATACGCAAGTTGGCACTAAGTACCATGGCTGTAACCACAATCCAGACACGGTTGCCCCCGCAAAGCTGGTCATTAAGCACCCACTTTCCAACTTAAGCCTCATTTTTGGGGCGCAGGATTGCAATCATAAAAAACGGTACCAAACGGCCACCATGGCTACAACCACAACTTGACTGTGGCTATCTTGCCAAGATACGCCGCCAAGATACGGCCGTAAGTAAAATGTGGACCTAAAAGAAACCCGCCTTTTCGATGCTTTTTGCAACCAAGACGCAGTCAAACCCAAACCTACAACAAAATTATAAGCCAAATGGCATCCCATATATCAAGTAACATCCATTAAAAGTGGTTGAAAATGCAATCCCAAAAAACTAATATCAGATACATTACATTATATGGCACTACATTAGTTAATTATGTTATAAAATAATACATTAACCATAAAAGGCCTAAATTTGTTTGAAGCAGCTCATATTCAGGGTTTGCAAGCTTATTTGAAACTGAATAGGTAATTAAGCTCTATTAACGCTTATAAGCCATAACTTAAGCTTATAAGGCTTTTGGAGCCCCTTAAGCTTATAAGCCATGACTAATTTTTATTTTTTAGGACTCCAGTTTATAAGGCATAACTAATTTCAGGGGTAGGCTTTTGATTACGCATAAATACAACTAATTTTTCCCCCAACTAATTTTCCATTTTTATAGTGTTTCGTGTACCTACATATACATACAAAAAATACGTGTATCATAACCTGTCTAAAAAAATACCTTCTAAAAAAATACGTGAGTCCATCCTTTTTCTGCAATTTCATGCGTCCCAATCAAAATACTTAAAACCTGCAATTAAACATAAACATATGAATAAAAATACTAACTTTTTATCAAAAACATAAAATAAAATAAAGCTGGAATCCAAAAAATTGATGAACCCTAAATCTAAATCGGTGTGTTTTACTACATGTGTGTATACTTATGAAGAATCCAGAAGAACAAATACAATATAGCCAAAAAATGTGTGGTTGTGGGAAAAAAAGGTACTATAGCAAAGACAAATGGATTAAAATCAGCCACAAACCGAATAAAAAAAACCATTTTATTGTTGTTAACACTGTACATCCCCTCACATAGCACTGTAGCAACTAAGAATACCCATTGGATCGGACCTAAGTGGTGGTGGGCGAGGTGGTCGGAGCTAAAGCGGTCGGATCTCCTGAGTGTGAAGAGTTTGTGAGTGATGGTGAACAGGTGGATCCATGTCGGGTTATACCAAATTGGCAAAAGGGCCGGGTAAAAAAAGAATGGGTTAATAAAGTGGGCTAACAAAGCCCCCTTTTTAGTATATTATTATAATTAGTGGGGCCTCAAAGTGAAAGTAACCCATGTTAAAAAAATACATATTTGTTTTTTTCTCTTACTTTTGTTAGGATGACAATTTTATACTTAACTAATTAATTAATGTCTTATTTAACGTTTGTAGAAACAATTTCAAGTAAGGATAATAAGATAAACGTGTTCAAACTTCCTTGTTTATATTTAGTAGTGAACAATTAAGCTAGCACATCCCAAAAAAGAAATGATATATTATTCTTAGACTTTGATCATCTCCGCTTCACATATTATTTCAACTACTATCAAAAGTCAAGTTTGAAAATATATCCATCTTTACTTCGTATAAAGGATAAATGAGAAGTATGAGAAATAATTATAACTAAATATTTGGGATGCATCGACTTGAATTAGATGCATCTCTAGTCTTTTAGATGCACCATAATATATTTTCTAGCAAAAAATTAGATGCATATACATATATTAGATACATTTCATCAAGTTAGACGAATTCGATATATTTTTCGTCCTCTGCGGGTCAAATTTGTTGTTAGTACTACTTTGCATCGTTTTCACTTCAAAATCACTTTCGAAACTAATTGTGATGCATCTAAATGAATAGAGATGCATCTAAATCAAGTCGATGCATCTCAAATGTGTGGTTATAATTATTTCTCATCCTTCTCATTTTAAGTTTTCTTCTCACCGGATCCTTACCCACTTTTACTTCAAACTAAAATCAAACAATAAAAACCCATTAATTTCATATTCATAAACACAACCTTTACAAACCCCTAACGTTAAGTCGTTAACCATCTTTGGGTTTTTACACATACATACAAAATCTGTACCAAAACAAACAATAAAAATAATATTTTTAAAATATGATCCGAAACACATCCACTAACAGATCTACACACCGAAGCACATAACACCATTTATGCCCAGATCTGAAAAAAAAGGTTGAGGTGACTGGTGAGATATGCTGGTGATGGTGAGGTGGTAATCAGCGGTGGGTTGGCCGGAACTTGTGTGTTCTTGAGTTTTCATAATAAAGAAAATGGAAGTAAAGTGGGAGTAAACATTTTCCTCCCAATTTGGGAGGAAATATTTACTTCCAAAATCACCCAAATCATACTATGTGGGAGTAAACATTTTCACAAACTCAATAACACAATGTGGGAGTAAACTTTTTCACTTTCTTTCATTAACGAGGGATAAAGAGGGGTGAGTGTTTATTCGGTGTTTTTAGATGCGAAATAGAAAATGAAATGTAATCAGGCATAGCAATACCCTTCTACTTAAGGTTCAAATTTAGTCAAGTTAACGGAGTTAGAAAAAATGGACCAAACTCGCAATGGATGTTTCATTTTGGAACAAACCCAAAACTTTTCAAAGTATCGGACTGAAAATGAAATACCAGAAAACCATAAGAAGCCAAAAAAAGTGTAGTTAACTCAAGTATTTTATAAAGATTAGATAAGTGGCTGCTGCTCATCAATGTGAAAAGTACCTTTTTTTTCAAAGTTTTGAACGGTTGACAATTTTAACAATATAATGAGTGCCAATAATATCAAGAACCACTATTTAAACCAGTAAACTACTTGTAAAAAATATCAACAAGTGTGTGTTGGTAATGATGCTACTAATGTTCAAACACTTATTAAACCTTCAATTTGAATTTTTTTTGTTATGTTAAATTTATTGAGTTGGACATATTTACATCTTTTTTTAGAATACAGGCTAGAATTGTGTGTTTGAGAAAATAAGCTTCTATTGAAAAACGGCTTTATTTGAATGACATATGATTTAATTACTACTCTCGCTAAGGTTAAAAATTAAGCTTAGAGATGTTAAGAACAAAGTCATACATAGGTTATTTCCTTGAGACCTCACTCCAAGGTATCCCATTATTATCATCCAATAAAATGTCACACATCACCATCACGTTCTTGTTTAATGAGTTTGGTGTAAGTTGCCACAAGAATAATTGAGGTTCGAAATTTTATTTCATCAGCCTAATTATACATATGCCTATTTGTGAAATTTACTAACAGCTAAAAGTGTTGTGGGTGTATGACATGTTCTTGCTAACGTGCATACATCACTGTTATCATGTATTCTTCAGCTGATGAAACAGATTCAGGTTCACCGCCACTCGCTTCAGTGACAAAAGCAGGTTGTTTTGGTTGAGGCAATGCTCCCTCTCCAACCAACATCAAAACCACTGACAACATCGTGGGCCTATCTTCTGCATGATGTTGCACACAGAGTAACCCAACATGTATAGACCTCAGTACTTCAGAAACAACACATGTGTCACGTAAAGATTCACTCATGAGATTAATGGATTTTCCTTCTTTGTAGAGCCTCCATGCCTGAATCAATCCCAGCTTCAGAATATAGAGTATGCTAAAAGTAAGTTATTTAAAGATATAACTAGTTTTGGTCGTCAGATCTAATTACCGCTTTGCTTTTCAAAAAAAAATATCTAATTACCGCTTTAACTTACATGCCCAAGAAGGTTGTCACTGTGATCCTCATGAGAAAATAGTCTGTTTTTCTTCCCGCTCACTATCTCCAACACTAGAACACCGAAGCTAAATACATCTGACTTTGTAGAGAATCGTCCATGTACTGCATACTCAGGAGAAATGTAACCACTGGAACAAAGTTAATTTAATTACTGTAAGTTATTACTTATTAGTATGTTATTATTAGGATATGCTTTTTCCATCTTATGTTAGAATGAGTCTTACTGTGTTCCAACCACTTTTTTTGTCTTTCCAACGTTATCAAATCCTACAAACTTTCTAGCAAGGCCAAAGTCAGATATTTTTGGATTCATGTCAGCATCCAGCAATATATTGCCTGCTTTCAGATCTCTATGAATGATTTGAAGGCGTGAATCTTGATGTAGATAAAGTATACCTCGAGCTATTCCATGAATAATGTGAAACCTCTGAGGCCAATCAAGCTGCGTACCTTCGGTTTCATCTGTCAAAAATAACCAAGTAATTTATTCCATCAATACTGATTCATCATTTGATTTGGCAAGTATTTGAACAAAACCATGGAAGTGCTGATAGATAAATTACCAAATATAAATGTGTCCAAGCTTTTGTTAGCCATGTATTCATAAATCAATATCATTTCATTTTCGTGAGTGCAGTATCCAAGAAGCTTCACAAGATTCCGGTGCTGAAGTTTTGCAATACAAATGACTTCATTTTTGAATTCATCAAGCCCTTGCTGGGATGTTTTCGAAAGCCGCTTCACTGCTACTTCTTGACCGGCTTCCAACACACCCTAAATGAATAAGGCTTAAAGGTTATGTACTTCTACTTGCATATATTTAGTGATACATTTTTTTGTCATAAGACTGATAATTATTCTGTTATATTCAGAGAAAGGATAAGTTACCTTGTAAACACTACCAAAGCCACCTTCTCCAATCTTATTATTTTCGCTGAAGTTATGTGTGGCCTTAGCTATTTCATACAAGCTAAAGAAAGGTAGCTCATCAAGGTTTTCCGTCAGAAAACTGCTATGATCATTGTCACTGTTTACCTGTTTTCCTACACAACAGTATGATCAATCTTTATTAATTACATGAAATTGAAATTATTAGGAGCAAATACATATATTTCAAGACAAAGGTTTTCAATGCATAAGGTACAGTGTTCTTGCATCAAGTTTTCCAAGCTAAGAGGGGCATTGATATGACTTGAACTAATGGAACTCAAATGTAGAACAAAACGGTCATACAAACAGTTGAATGATTCGGTTACAATGTAATTCAATTGATCCAATTCACACAAGAACAGCTTGTGGAATAAGCCATAAATATATATTTTCAAATGATACAACTAGCTGTGTGCCTGTGTGTTTCTCCCATTTAAATGGATTCTAACTAACTATATAAATATGAAATAAAAGGTCCCTGAAAAATCTAACAAGCTGTTCACTCGTTGTGTTAAAACCATCCTAACAGGCATATATGTGATTGCTCCAGAATTATACTTATAAATAATGTTACCTCGTCCCTTCCATGGAGGCCCTTTTTTTCTCTCTCTGCAGGCATATGCTACCACCATTATAAGCAGTGCCGCTGATGAAATTGACAGGAGCGCGGTGAGTACTTTTATCTCTATGTTGAAGCTCGATTGGCCTTTTGTTAATGGATACAATAATTAGGAAGTTTTTTCTATATGTAAATAATTTTACAATTAACTAATAAATAAAAGTACTAAATGACAAATGCGTTCAAACCTGCAGAATATTAGAATAACTTATAGTCACATATAGGACTATGAATATTGTAAATTATGATAAACTCAAATAAATCTTCATCCTATGTAGTCGTATTGATTCAAGATCATTAACTTTATGTACCTTGTGACTCAGAGAAAGCCATTCTTATGTAAAGATGTTGCTTTTCATCGTACTCTCTGATATCCATCAACCCACCAAACCACATCAAACATCCAGTTCCACCATTTCTGATATCTAAATTTGCATAAGCTGTACATGAGCAATTCTTTCTGCAGGCCATCTCACATTCTTCTAGTGTCATGCTCTTATTGTACCATGAACGTCGTGTGTCTGGAAATTTCAATCCTGAAACTTTCTTAAAGCCATCTCCATTCCCACAATCTATAGGTTCTTTATGTTGGCACCCACTCGACCAATCAGATGCATTCCATTCTTCTTCGACTGTTGGTACAAAACCTTCTATACAACCACAAAGTGGATATCTGTTTATGTTGCAACTTCCATAAGTTCCACATAATCCATAACTACTACACGCATCAAGTGCTGCATTCCCATATGTTATCCAGTCCTGCATCCGCTCGACCCATTGCAAATACATTGTGTTGCCATCGGACCTCAAAATAGCTCTTGTTACAACTGAACTTATTAATTCATGCTTGTAATATATTTCATTCTGATTAATGATAAACTCAGATGAATAGAGTCCATTAGGTTCATCAATGGGAAAAGCCTCAAACCTAACACCATTCCATGGTCCAATCCTGACGCGTATCACTGAACCTTTCATCTGAAATATCTGCGGATATCCATTTGTGTCCATCATGTACATGTATGGTCCTGGGGAAGGATCATTGTCACTTTTCCAAGATGTCAAATATGTGTCTATGCCTCTTACAAAATCCTTCCCAAATTTCATTCCTGATATGAATGTGTTACCAGGATAATCAAAACTTTGCCAAATTGGATCTCGACCTTTGTTACCTTTATCCCACACAACAAAATTTCCATTATCCAGAAGTTGTGCCATCGGGTTCAGAGTTTTGACAGATAGCATGGAATTGGATGACCATATCTCAGTATTGTTACCATTTAGAATCAGTAGTCTTCCGTTGCTACTGACCTTGAGTATGCCTGATGTGTCGGTAATTGGTGTTTCCCTGTTAGCAACCCACACAACCGTACCATTTGATATCTTCTTGAACCATATTCCCAAGTAGCGATTCTTTGTATTTCCCGGACTAAAGAATCCTAGTTCGAACATTTGACCGTCTGAAATGATCGTTTCACCATCTTTTATAGCTATATTTGCAGAGATGCTGTCTATTGCCGAAGATTCTGGCAGCAGCAAGAATAAAAATAAGAAAAAGGAAACAAGTATGGAATGAAGTTCCATTGATGAGTTGTTGTCTTGTTAAGACTTGAAGCTCGTAGATATGTGATTAAATACAGGTCAACTCATAGTCTTAATGTTAAAAGACTCTAAACAAAAGTATGCCCACAATATTGAAAACTAACGGCATTTTTCACTTGTTTCTCCAAACCATTTGACTTGACTTTGAGCATTTTTTTAACAGAAAATTACTCCGGTACTGTTTTAATTGAGCATTTCTATTTATCAAGTTATATAAGTTGGAATCGTTCAAAAAAAAGGTAATACATATTTTGGAACTACTTTATGCCATTGTCTTACTCCGGTATTGTTTTAGTTAGCATTTCTACTTAGCAAGTTATATAATTTAGAACTACTTTTGTGACCATTGTCATTAAAAATTTGGATCCAGATGATTTATCTGTCATATAGCTGTTGAGGTTATTATTTATTTATATATCGTCTCTAAGTCTCTAACTACCGATTAGTAGGAAATGTAATCATTAGGTAGAATGCTTTGGTGGATAAGGGTGAATATTAGTTGATGATGTCTGTTATGTTCACCGTATTTTATAGGGAAAATGATAAAAAAATGATAAAAAAAATGCATTGAACTTGACACTTTTTACCATTGTATGGTGCCAACTATTTTTATTTTCATTGTAACACAAAACTTTTGATTTTTTGTCATTGTATGTATCCATGTCAGCAAAGCGTCATGATAAAAAAAGGGAAAATGATAAAAAAAAAAAAAAAAATGCATCGAACTTGACACTTTTTACCATTGTATGTGACGCTTTGCTGACGTGGATACATACAATGAGAAAAAATCAAAAGTTTTGTGTTACAATGAAAAAAAAAATAGTTGGCACCATACAATGGTAAAAAGTGTCAAGTTCGATGCATTTTTTTTTTTTTTTTTTTTATCATTTTCCCTATTTTATAGTACGAGTAATATATATTCATCTTTCTGAAAAAACCTACCAATTACTGGGGACCTTCTGGTTTCAAAAAGCTAATTTTGTTCCATTATTTGATATTTTATATTTAGATGCAAGAAGGCACAAATGTTTTCAAAAGAGCTGCCACAGTCAAAGTTATTTTGTTACTATCGAAAAGCAATGAAAAAAAGTTAAGTATAACATGGTAAATACTTGTTTTTTATTAGTATGTGTCCTAATTTTTTAAATGGGTTCCTTACTAGTGTATGACATATGAAGTTTTTTTCGTATATAATTAGCGAAATTGGATTTAGTCCTAGTGAATCAGTGAATGTGACTGCCGAGACCCAGTGGGGTCGGGGGAATTCCCAGATTGTGACCATAACGAATTATTATGATTGTTACGTGAAGATGAGTCATGAACGGGTATGGATACACCTACTCATTGGGTAGTTTACCCGGATGAGGTGGCACTGAGTTATTAGGAGAAAAGGAACAATAAAAGCCACAAATACCAAAATATTCTCCTAAGCAATGTCACATTGTTTGCCAACTCACATGGATAGACTACCTAGTTGGTAAATTAAATTTTCTCCATGAACAAATTGACACACCGTCCCATAATTATTAGCTGAGATTATTTACAGTATATGTTTTTATAGTATTACTTTGGGCCTAGTCCGTGTTGATTTAATTGTGGCACAAGATGTATATATACTTTACGTTTGACGAGCAGGATAACCTCGCGATGCTACAGCGGGTACCATATAATTAAAATTCTAGCAAACAATATTTTCTAGCCATATGCGTTTTATAACAATAACTTTACCAATAGCGATATTTTAAAGTAAAAACAAACTATTTCATACAAAAATAATAGGGTGCACATGCGATATTGTAAAAATATAAAAATATAAAAACAGTATACAATAATATTATGAAAATAGGAGGTCAAAATCAGTAAGAGTGAAAACTCGGCTAACAAAAAATTTGTCCCTGTGATGAATAAAACACTTGGTCCAATTTAAAATTTGATCAATAGCACAAAACTTCTACAACTAAATTTGTGAAGGCCCAAATGAAGTAAAAAAAAAAAGTCCAGTACAACAAACCTTTACCTAAGTCACTCCTAATATATATATATATATATATATATATATATATATATATATATATATATATATATATATATATATATATATATATATATATATATATATATATATATATATTTTTTTTTTTGAACATACACTCCTAATATCACTCTTTCATAAACTAACCTAATTTCACTCTAACACAAAACACACAGCCACTTTTTCCTTTCACCTAAAACGCAGTTCTAAAAAAAATAGATTCCCTCTTTACCTTTAATATTCACCATGAAAAATACAGCCAGATTCCTGTGTTTCAAATCACAAGCAACTTATTAAGATTTCTTTCTAGAAGTCACGTGTAGTTTTTTTTTTTTTTTTTTTTTTTTTTTTTTAAGTTTCTTGTTTTATTTAAACTGAAAGAAGGTGGGAATGAAATAGGGATGAGCATGGTACCGATCCCATACCGAATTAGTTGTACCGATTTTTTCCCGATCATAAATAGTGGTACCGGTACCGTACCGAACGGTATTCGGATACCGATACCGGTACCGGTTTCGGTACCGGTACCGGGAAATCGGGTTTTTCCCGTTTTTATTCGGGAATTTCCCGATTTGATACCGATCCCGTACCGAATTAGTGGTCCCGAATTTTTTTTCACCTTATTTCTTAGTCCCAGTACCGTACCGTATATCGGGAACGGTAACGTTTCGGTACGGTACCGGTACGGTTCCTGTTCGGTTCCGGGATTCGGGTCGAAATGCTAATCCCTAGAATGAAACAAAGTTTGTTTTGTTCTTGTGATTTTCCAAAAAAGCTTTGCTTCTCACAAATCAATGTTGTGATTTCCCAAACACTTGTGAATCTTAAATGATTTTAAAACAAGTTAGAATTCTGAGATCTTGTTATTTCTTATTGTTTTCAAATACTGCCATGAAACTGAGATGGGATGTAGGTTGCTTCCGTTTTTTGGGCTGCTAGATGAGTATACGTCAGCAAAAGCAAAATTCATGTGTGGAAGCTTAATTATATTGTACTTTGTGGTTAAAAAGTTGTATCTTTGGATCAAGGGGTGATTTTAATAGTGTATTAACTGTATTACTCCCTCCGTCTCAAAATTATTGTCATGAGATAGAATACACAAAGTTTAATAAAAGATATTCTTTCATTAGATTCTCTAGTTTTTACTAAATAAGGAAAGTGGACAATTATTTTGAGACATCCTAAAATGAAAATATGGGCAATAAATATGAGACGGAGGGAGTATATGAGTAGTGTGTGTTAGTTTTGTGGACATAAATTAATAGATGTGTGTTAGGATCGAACTCGAGATCACGAGATTGCACACTTTACATATGAAGAATAAATGAATAATAATTATTTATAAAATGTTATATTTAATTCTTATATACACAAAGCACATCACGACCGTTACTATTTAACGGATAATGACTAACGGCCGTTAAACCGGAAAAAGGAAAGTTTTATAGATAGAATTAATTAGAGACCAAGAAGGTTCTAGAACACCCTTTGGGGTGTGTGTCGACCGGCCAAGGGGAGGGGTTTCCCAACCCTAAACCTAACTTGTTCCCTAAGATTCTAAAACTATAAATAGAGGGCCAAGGGTCATTGTATTCTCACCTTTTGTACACATACAATATCCAAAGTCTTTCTCTTGTTTTCCCTTGTGTCAAAACCGATTGAACAGCAACCCTTTAGGGTCAATCAAATTTTTTTGATTGTCAAGAAAAATTGTTTTGTGTCTTTACTTGCATAAAAGTTTACTTGGTAAGTATGTGTGTACAAGAACATGATTCAAACATATTATTGTTTGAATCTTGGATTGAATTACAAAAAGATAAGGGGTAATTCATATAATCCATATAAACCCTAATTAGGGTTCTTGTTTGAAGAATTGCTTGGATTTATTCTTGTTTAGCTAGAATCCAAAATGTATGCATACGTTTTATGTTTGGTTAATTAATTTACATGTTATATGTTCTATACGCTTTCGCATATGTACTTGATGTTTATTATTTATATTTATGAGTAGTCATGTTATATAATTCCAACAGTAGTATTACGAGCCTTGGATAATGTGTAATTAATTACTAAAACACATAGAAAACGAATTTTGGATTAGATTTTACATGTTTTTTCTATTTTAGGGTTAATAGAAATCAAACTCTAATTTTTTTTAGGCCGAATTGCTTAAAAAAATTCAGGGTTAGGGTTTTGAATTTAATATTGATTAGAAACCCTAGGATTGACATGTTTATATGTTAATTGTATGCGATCTTGTAACAACGTGCTAATAATTGTTATGTAGAATCCATGAAAACGTGCATGTTTGGCATGGATTTATTGTCAATATAATTTAAATTGTTTAAATTGGCTATATGAATTAATTGTTAAGTTATTTATTCACATGTATAGTTTTGATAATTCTAAAATTGGGGAAGACTCCAATATAATTAATGAATCAATTTTGTGTTATGTGGTATATATTTAATTATAACTTACGCAATCGACTTGTCGATGTATGGCTCACTTACCTTTGTAAGTGAAAGCCTTAGTTAACTATATATGTTATAAACCTAAAATTGATTATTAATAGGTTTTATCGAATAAAGTTTGCATGTGGTTACATGATTTTACATAATTAATTGTTATGTTATGTATGTTTATTTAGTTGTTTTATTTTTTATTTATATTACTTTTTTATTTATTTGTTGTAAAGACATGTTTATAAACAAAAAAAGTAATTTTTTAATAGAAAAATAATACGTACTAAATAATGGTGAAATAATGAATTTTCAAGAGTTTAATTTAGTGATGAGTTTTGTACCAATAGTAAGAACGGCTCACCCGATTATGACAAACTATAAGAGGGGTATAAGGTTGGTACGCATTAAATTGTGACCTTAAAGAAACGGCTTTTTAATGGCTTTAAGTCAAGTAGTCAACCTTTGTTTATCCGCTCCTTTGTGCGTCAAATTGGAGCTACTTAGTATGACTATTTTTATGGTACAAAATCATCTTAAGGGTGAATTTGCTTTAATTCCATGCGTTACTTTGTGGTAATTATCTGAAACACTAAGTCTTTGGACTTATGCAAAAGTATGATATAATGGACGATAATTAAAGGTTTCTTTGATTTGTGAACCCAATACCTCAATCAAAACTTTGTTAATTTAATCTTAGTGAATTGATTAATAAAAAGTTTTTTTTATTAAAACCTATGTTATGAAGTTGTATGCATGCTTCTGCATACATATTTTGATTATACACATCAAAACAAGTACCCTTTAAATTTAAGTCAATGCCATTTGGTTAAAAAAAACAAAAAAAAAAAAACAAAACAAAAAAACTTGAAGTTTTAATTTACGTCATGTGAGACCTTGGCTAGATTACAATGGAAAGGTAAATCTTCATGTTGTGTGAGAGCTCAACCGGACACGTTTGCAGTTCTTTAGATTAGACGACTTAATTGAGTTGTAAGTGAGAGCTTGGACTCAAGGCATAAGATGAGGATAAAACATGCTTAAATTGCAACTAGGTTAGTAATGTAAATCCCATAATGATCTAAGAGTTGGAAATTGTTTGCCAATTATTGTATGATAGATTACCTTATTATATACTTTCATTACTAGCAAATCAACTGATGTAATAAAATTGTTAATTAGGATCCTAGTTTTCAAGAAAATTCTATGGTTATATGAATATTTCCTTGGGTATTTTATTTTCTTGAAAAATTGTATTATCGAAAATACTAATATTTAAACTTTGGATTTTTTTTATTTATTTTTTTTTTAGAAATGGCTCAAACTGATAATACTACTTTGAGTTCTGCGTTCAAAACTTTCTTTGAACGAGAAAAATTGACTGGCTCACAAAATTTCAATGCCTGGTTTTATTCACTCGGGAAAGATAAATATTTGTCTTTGCCATTTGCTTATCAAATATGCATTCTATCCGGTATCCATTTGTATTTGTATGTCATCTAAAGAAAGATAAATATTTGTATTATTTTATTCCTGAATAGTACTTTGGCCACAACACTGAGTATCAACTTTATAAAGCTAAAGTTTTATTTCAAGTATGCTAAAAGTATGTTTAGCACAAAAGATTATTGAGAGATTATGCTTATTTTTTCAAAAAAGTAAGCTACTTAAAAAATAATATTTGTTTGGCAGACATAACTTATAAGAGATTATAAAAAAA
The DNA here is from genome assembly GCA_030686995.1 of Artemisia argyi. Classification (NCBI taxonomy): domain Eukaryota; kingdom Viridiplantae; phylum Streptophyta; class Magnoliopsida; order Asterales; family Asteraceae; genus Artemisia; species Artemisia argyi. The sequence goes on from CM060699.1 coordinate 122,898,249, forward strand.
AATAATCTTCTATAATCTCTTAAAACCAAAAGTTACTTCATGTAGCTTACAAAAATAATCTCTTTTTATAATCTCCAGCACCAACACCATCTCCAGCAACAGTTACTTTTGTCAAACATACCATTAATACTATCATTATAATCGTCTTAATGAGTGATTTTGCGTTGTATTAGATCACGCCTATGCATTTCGTACTGGAAATATTAAGCAGTTTCAAAAGAAAAAAGGTAACATGAATAATAAGGTTTACAATCAAAATGATCAATCACTGGTGTGGTCGGAATTCACAGAACGAAACCAATGTGTTTTTAGTTCTTCAAAGTTTCTAACAAGTGTATGAACTTCCAAATTGGGTCAATCAAAAGGACTATTTGCTGTTGAAATCCATCTCAAGTTCATGATAATTGATTTAGCATACTTGACACTGATTAATTACATACCATAACTAAGATGTTATTTGGGTCGGATGGGTCGAGTGTCAGGTTAATCCAGTTGGAGTTTAGTTTGTTTGGGTTTTGGATACCCTAATATTTTTTTTGAGCAAAGGTTTTGGATACCCCAGTAAGGAAGCCCAAAATTGTTCAAACGACAATCATTTGCATTAAACTAAGGGCATGTTTGGTAGGGTGAAATGAGATTAAAGAATTAGAAATGAATTCATTTCCTTTGTTTGGTAGCCTAAGAAATAAAATGGTGGAGATTTGCAATTCTTAAAAAGTTGAATTTACATACAAAATCAAGGAATTCATTTCCTTTACATATTGAGTGGAAACCAATTCTTAGTGGATAATAATAATAATAATAATAATAATAATAATAATAATAATAATAATAATAATAATAAATAATAATAATAATAATAATAATAATAAATAAAAATAATAAATAAAATAATAATAATAATAATAATAATAATAATAATAATAATAATTATTATTATTATTATAATAAAATAATAATAATAATTTTTACTGATTTCTTAAATCAATTCTCTGGTGTTACCAAACACAAGAATTTTTACTGAATTTCTGTGAAATTCATTTCTGTGAATTTGATTTCTGCGCTTCATTTCATTTCTTTGAATTTCACCCTACCAAACATGCCCTAACTGAGTAACTTGCAATGATTGATTCGTGTAAATATTACATCTAATCTCAAGTTTTAGTATAATAAGTTAATGTTATCTAAAACGAAAATGTTTACATCCGCATTGCAATTTGCGTTGGAACAAAAACAAGAATACATATAGCCTTTTTTTGAAATAAAAAAGTATGCCACGGTTACAAGGAATTTATTGGAATTTAGTCTGTTCAGGTTTCAAGTTCCGGTATGTACAAGTCGAAAATAGTTCTAAGCAAAATGCAGCCCGTTAAAACTGTTTGTTTTAGCACCACCAGCTAATATGAGCCTAACAACATGTCTTGTTTTAAGCCCAAGAGAAGAGTCTTTGCAAATTGCAATGAAAGTATTACAGTGTTCAGCTAAACTAATGAGCTTGAGCTATGAGTTTATAAAAGCTGGTTTTTATAACCCTATGCAAGATGCTTATTTAAAAGGTGTTATATAAAAATACAGAATAAATAAATTTAGGGCCCGCTTGGTTCAAAGTGGGGAAAAGGAAAAGGAAATGGAATGCAAAGTAATAAGTGAGGTGGGTAATCAATCTCTTACCCCCAATTTACTTTATAATGGTTCATTACCCACTACGGAGTAATCAATCCCTTAACCCCACTAAACAAGCACATTTAATGAATACCTTATCCATTCCTCACCCCCTTAACTCCCCACCAAGCACCCCCTTACTCTTCTTACTAACATGTCCCCGAAAATACTTTCGAATACGTGTACGTCTATTTTTTTAATCATTTGATCAAAAAAATCGATAATTTAATAAACTTATACAAAACTCAACATTTGATTGGATATATTGTAGTTGTAAAAACTCAACATTGAGTTATAAGCTTAGTGTCACGTAGTCATTTCTTTGACCTTGCATGGCATTCTTAACGGATTTAGAGCAAAGGGAGTGGTAACACCAAATAACACCAACACCACTGCCACGTTAGCGCTACATCATTTTAACACTAAATAACACAACACCAAAAAAAAACCAGGAAATCATAACACCGAATAACACCACTTTCAGAGCCCCACCTTTTTTTAAAATAACAATTTACAAATTCTACTTTCAACAATTTCATTCATTAAACATTCAAACACTTTGATACGAGGGAATTGCGCCCTCGCAACAGGTTTTACCTCTCAAGGGATCTCGAGAAGCTTACAACCCCCACCAGGCAGTGTACCTGATCGTTGTAGTATAGTATAGTGACAAGTACCGGGGGATTGATCGTTCAACTCAGGAATAGTGTCGCTAGGATTAGAAAGCCTACTAAACTAGGTCTAGAGGTGAGGGATGATTCTTTTTGTATTTTTATATTTTTTGGAAAGCAATTAAAATCGCAGGTTTTGAAGGAGTTGGCGGAATTAGAAGCCAACTAACCCAATTAACTAAGATGCAATCAAAATAAAATAACAGAAATGAAAATAAAACTATTATACTAATGTGGTAGAAACAATAATGAGGAAAGTTGTGTTTACTTAGATTTCATTACTCCCTAGATATCTTTTACAGGTTGATTAGCTTGTTACAATTGCATGGATGACGGGTCATATTCCTTAATACTAGTCGTAGGGCCGTGTACAATATTCCCTAACTCTATAAGATCCTACTTCACTCCTATGTCGAGCCGTTAGAAGCTCCTAACATGGGATCATTAGAATTCTTTTATGCATTAAATACAACCAAAAATCGTAGTACACCTCCGATCATGTTTCTTAAGACGTTCAAGCAAGTTACCAATGGAAGTCTGCCAGTTTTCTTAAGCCTAACATCGAATACAATCATCCATAACAATTATAAACAAACAATCAACCCATAATTAACATCTAGGTTTCATTACATCTAAGCAAACACAATAAAGATCTAGCCTAGCATGTTAAAGAGAAGACAAGCGTAAGATATAATCACACAACACATAGACATATTGAATGATTTGAATGAATACTTATCTTCAATTGAACATGAAAGAATCAAGGGGTTGAAACCCTTGAAAAACTGATAAAATTCGACCTAGGGTTTATTCCCTCAAAGTTGCACACTAATGAATGAAATTTGGAAAACTATATATAGATATTACATCTTGACGGCGTCATGTATTAGCTCGTGACGTCGTCAACTCGCCGCCATGATAAAATCGTATTGCCTAGATCCATTTGTGACGCCGTCATGTAGGAATTTACTCTGGGCCGTCACTAGCATTTGGACCCTGACGGCCTTGGTGATGCCGTCAGGTCATAAGCTTGAAAACTCTCTGGGCCGTCACGCTTTAAGTTCCACATCTACCTCTTTTGTAACTCTTGACGCCGTCATGTGTAAAAGCTTGACCCCGTCAGGTACTGTTCTAGCAAGGAATTTTGAGACTTTGCCGTTTTCTTTACTTTTACGGTTCAAAAATGTCCAAAATGCTTCCTTTTCCAGATTCTTTCTCAAAAGTACCTAAAATGACAAAAGGAACGATTTAGGGCAATAATTGATCAAATAATCTCGAATTCGGGCTTAAATGACCCCTTAAAAGCAGTACACTTTTCGCCTCATCAAATACCCTTACACTTGAGATTTGCTTGTCCTCAAGCAAATGCGCTTTTATTCTAATCAAAATACAAGTTAGGGGTCATTTAATACTAATATAAAAGTAATTACAACAAATAATCATTCCACTAAAAACCAAAAGCAAGCACGGAGGTCATACACTAGCACCTTACAAATAGTGTTTAGATACTCACATCTCTCGAGTGTAATAAAGTATATATCATAATATGAAAATGGAAAACATCTCTCACTACCTGTCATAGCAAAATAGATTACCATAGGCTTGGGAAAGGATCAAATCTCCACCACTTGGCGTAAGCACCTACGATAAACTATCAAAGAGGTCTTTTAAAGGGTTATAACAAAACACGGTTTTGTTGAATAAAGGCAATATTTACTGGTGGCAAGTTAATCATCTTAGTTAATTACATGTACAATATGGCGTTGCTAAGCCAAGACTCGACTCGACTTAAGCTAATAAATCAAAAACAAAAACATAAAATAAACATAGAATGAAATGGGATGGTAGTCCGTATGTTTTTTCTCTTTTCTTTTTTTGTCTATTTTTTTTTTTCTTTTTCTTAATTTTTTCGATTTTTTTTATTTTATTTTATTTTTATTTTTTTTGCATACACTCTTACCATACCATCCAAAATAATACATCATAGGGAATGTACATTCTTCTTACATTTGAATTTTTACATACTTTACAATAAACTAATCTAATGACTCGAATCAAGATAATCAAAATACTTGGAGTACTTTTAAATATTAACGCACCTATGGGGGTAATATATAATGTTCTTCCCCATTACTCCATAACACAAGTACTTTACCCATGAGTCCCAATCGTCCCAAAACAATATGTATAAGATATGACTCGACTTAGTAACCATGTAATCAATTAGACAATTAACTAAGGGTTTAAACAAATAACAATAATGCACTAAAGATGAGTGCATACACGGAAGGCTAAGGCGATTTGGTTGCACATTTGAGTGGGTTGTAACAAATTCTTCCTTTAAGTAAGATGCTTAAAGTTAGAAACGAAAAGATAGGTTCGGAGGGGTATACTAGGGGTTTCGTGTACTAAAAATGAGTACAACGCTAAGGTGTGGGAAAATTAATTGACTTTACTAGTCAAGTAATATGACTTAAATGGTCAAGTAATTATGATACGGGCTTAACACAAGGGTGATCCTAATGCCTCTTATCATGTAGTAAATCCTACTACACGAATGTAGTCTCACTAGCGGTCTCGAGATGCATCACTAAAAATGCTACCGGTACACTCATAAGCACTAATAATGAATGCTTTTCCTATCAAATCTAAAGGCGAACCTCACATATTTGGGTGAAAATTTTTCTGAATGTTACGGTTTTGTGCTAGTCATACGAATCCTATCCATGAGATGCTTGTTAAGGCTAAAGTTTCACTCCTAAATGTTGTAAAAAAATTTAAATTTGGTGCTAAAATTACACTAACAAGTATTTCTCTTAGTTTTATTACACACCTACCATCGAACAAACAAACTCAAGTGCAATAGTATCCTATAAGGTATCATCATTTACCCTCCCCTTACACTTAGGATGAATATTGTCCCCAATGTTCAATTAAAGGATGTAAAAGTAGAATAGGTAAAAGAATGAAAACAAATACTCCCCTGATTCGTTCGGTGTGGATAGTGTGTCAACAAGGTTAGATCTTCCTCCAAGAAAATAAACGTTCAAAGCTTCTCTTCCAGAAATATAAATCATCTTCTTGTCATATATAACCTGTTAAACCTGAGAAAACAATCAAGGCAACCTCGCATAAAATCGGCGGCAATCTATATATACTAACAAGTCCTAGAAAACAATTTAAGATATAATGCTTGTGGAATGAATGTTTACAGATTTCCTAGAGTTTATAAAACTAAAGAATTTACACGTGACGCTGTCAGCAATTAAATCCTGACGCCATCAGAAGTGACCTGCAGAAATATTTATGTTAAGTTTCCGGAAAATTTCTGGAAAAACTTATGTCCTACTTCCTGGAAAATCCTGCAAAACATCATTATGACTCGATACAAGCATTTGACTCTAACAATTACTAATATACATGTTCATTTAATATTGTGGCGAATCAAGATCATTTTTTCGTTCTTAGAAACAAATTTGGGGTTTCCCCTTACATTTAGCTTTTGCAAAATACCTTTATATGAAGTTAAGACGAAGTTAAACAACAAAATAAAGCATTTTCACAATTTAATTTGAAACATGATCTACCAACAATAAAAATAAAGCATGCATACGGAAGCAAATAACATCAAACAAATAAAAACACACAAAACATGGTTGCCTCCCAAGAAGCGCTTTTCTTTATTTACGAGTCTTGTAGCTAGACTCAAGGTCATGGACTATCCTATATGTGTGAGCTCCTCGTCGAGGACATCTTTGGGATCAAACTTAGGTTTCAATTTCCTATCGGTTTTCTTGGTACGGTATGACCTCTCAAACTTCTCTCTATCCGGATCATATAAAATCATCTTCATATGCCATGATCCGTCACCCTCCTTAGGTGGCTTGTCCCACTTCCATTTACACTTATCCCCTTCCCTTTTCCACTTGTTCATCTCTAGGTTGATAGGCATCACGCTTAAGAACTCAATCATTTTCCTAAAGACTAGGGGACCCTCAAAAGGGTCTAGTTCCTCATCTCTAGCTATGAGTTGTTCTACTGAATGTGTCTTATCGATGCAATCTTTTTCTAGATAGGATGGGCGTTGAGGTCCTATAAAGTTTCTTTCTATCTAAGGCCTATATCTAGATGGTCTCATATTCATCTCTACCCAATGTGGTGTCGGTTCGTCCTCACAATCATAGCTATGCTTTTTAACATCATAAACCGACCAAGTCTCACCATCTCCTACCGAGACTCCTTACAATCTATCATGGCACTAGCGGTTGCTAAAAATCCTCTTCCTACTAACAATGGACATGTAGTATCACTGACCATATCTAGGACGTGAAAATCCGCTAAAATAGTTAATTTTCCTACGTGAACAACTACATCCTTGATCATTCCGACCGGGTGGGCAATACTTCCATCCGCTAGACCAATTAGTACTTCCGTCTCCTCTAACTTTCCTAGCTTAAGAGTGGTGAAAAGGGACAAGGGAATCAAGTTGAGGCTTGATCCTAAGTCGGCTAGTGTGTCGAAAGCTTCGGATTTTCCTATCTTACAAGGCAAAACAAATATACCCGGATCATCAAGCTTCTTAGGCAACTTGTTTTGAACGAAGGCGGTCCCATTTTTACCCAATTTAAGTTTCTCACATTTCTCTAGGAGGGCACTATAGTAGGGAGCACGGGTTAAGACATCAATGACGGGGCGTTCAAGGTGGAGCTCCTTGAATTCATCGTCAAGGTTTTGTGTAGGAGGTGTTTCAACTATGTTATTGATCGGTTTAATATCGGATGCTTTATTCAATTGGTCCTTTTGAAGAATTTGGGTTTGCTTGAAACACGTGCTCATTGCTTTGACAGAATAGTATTGTGGATAAGAAGTAGGTGACGAAATCGATGATATGGCATTAATGTTTAGTTTCGGGTTCTTGACCGTGTCGCTTGGGAGTGCTCCCATTTCTCGGTCATTAAGAACTTTCAGCAATGTGTCGATTTTAATGGTCATCTCACTTTGCTTTTGTTTGAAATCGGCTTCAAACTTAGATATGCAAGCTTCTTGAGATGCCATAAACTTGGACATCAATCCTTCAAAACTATTGGTGCTACCATAGTTATTGGAAGGATTGTTTTTGAAATTACGGTTAGAAGGTGGACCGTTTGGTTGGTAACGATTAGGTGGATTGGAAGAATTGTTTTGGGGCATGTTTTGGTTCTGTTTCCACCTAAGGTTCGGGTGATTTTCCAAGAAGGGTTGTAGGAATCATCGTAAGGGTTTGGCTCGAGTTTGAAAGTGTACCACTTGTCTCCCGCTTCGTCGGTACGCGAGGATGCATAATCCGCAAAAGCCTGTCCAGGGAGTTCCACAGAATCACGAGTGTCATGGGGACCACTACATAATTCACATGAAGAAGTGATTTTGTTCACTTGGCTTGAAGGCTTAGGAGCTTCGTAGGATTTCATGAGAAACTTGACTTGGTCCTCAAGTTCCATGATCCTACGGTCGGGAGTGCTAGAATTGTTCGAAGGCAAAGATATTGCCTTGACCGTTTTATTCAAATCACGGGGATCATTCCAACTTTCGTTGTCATAGAGAGCAAGATCTTCTATGAGTTCCCATGATTCTTCCGCACTTAGATCAAGTAGCTTGACACCGGCCGATTGGTCAATGGTTCGCCTTGTGGAGAGATCGATATGGTCATAGAAGATTTGGACTTAGAGCCAAAGATCTATGCCATGATGAGGGACTTTTTGGAGTAAGTCCTTGAAACGAGTCCATGCTTCATATAGAGTTTCACCTTGACATTGTTGGAACATCAAGATATCATTTCTAAGCTTGGTAGTTCTCCCCGGTGGGAAAAATTAAGCAAGGAAATGAGTGGTGAGATCATCCCATGAGGTGATGGATCCCGCGGGTAAACGTTCAAGCCATTGACTAGCTTGATCACGTAAAGAGAATTGGAATAGGCGTAATTGGGTTGACTCTCTAGTTACAACATTAAGGTCTATGGAATCTACGATTTTAAGGAAATCCTTGAGATGTTGATTAGGATCTTCGGAACGAAGTCCATAGAATGCACATCCGTTTTGCACCAACCGGATGGTGTTGGATCACAAGGGGGACACATTGGCTCCTTGAGTGAGCTCAATAGTGTTTCGATAGCCTTAGTAGCTAGGACGAGAATACTCTCCTAAAGTTCGGGGCCTAGGAGGTTGGTTTGCAAGTGGTGGGTTGATGGGTTCAAAGATGTTACCACATTCCATGATGTCGGATGGTATAGGTTACGGACAAAGAAACGAAGAAATAAGATAGACTAAAGAAAACCTAAAAAAAAAAAAAAAAAAAAAAAAAAAAAAAAAAAAAAAAAAACCCTTACTAGAAGGAATCTAGCAAGTAGACCTAATAAAAAGAAATCCTAACCTAGACAATAACTATTCCCCGGGCTGCGGCGCCAAAAACTTGATACATGGGGATTGCGCCCTCACAACAGGTTTTACCTCTCAAGGGATCTCGAGACGCTTACAACCCCCACCAGGCAGTGTACCTGATCATTGTAGTATAGTATAGTGACAAGTACCGGGGGATTGATCGTTCAACTCAGGAATAGTGTCGCTAGGATTAGAAAGCCTACTAAACTAGGTCTAGAGGTGAGGGATGATTCTTTTTGTATTTTTATATTTTATGGAAAGTAATTAAAATCTCGGGTTTTAAAGGAGTGGGCGGAATTAGTTGCTAGCCAACTAACCCAATTAACTAAGATGCAATCAAAATAAAATAACAGAAATGAAAATAAAACTATTTTACTAATGTGGTGGAAACAATAATGAGGAAAGTTGTGTTTACTTAGATTTCATTACTCCCTAGATATCTTTTACAGGTTGATTAGCTTGTTACAATTGCATGGATGATGGGTCATATTCCTTAATACTAGTCATAGGGCCATGTACAATATTCTCTAACTCTATAAGATCCTACTTCACTCCTATGTCGAGCCGTTAGAAGCTCCTAACATGGGATCATTAGAATTCTCTTATGCATTAAATACAACCAAAAATCGTAGTACACCTCCGATCATGTTTCTTAAGACATTCAAGCAAGTTACCAATGGAAGTCTGCCAGTTTTCTTAAGCCTAACATCGAATAGAATCATCCGTAACAATTATAAACAAACAATCAACCCATAATTAACATCTAGGTTTCATTACATTTAAGCAAACACAATAAAGATCTAGCCCAGCATGTTAAAGAGAAGACAAGCGTAAGATATAATCACACAACACATAGACATATTGAATGATTTGAATGAATACTTATCTTCAATTGAACATGGAAGAATCAAGGGATTCAAACCCTTGAAAAACTGATAAAATTCGACCTAGGGTTTATTCCATCAAAGTTGCACACTATTGAATGAAATTTGGAAAACTATATATAGATATTACATCTTGACGGCGTCATGTATTAGCTCGTGACGCCGTCAACTCGCCGCCATGATAAAATTGTATTTCCTAGATCCATTTGTGACGCCGTCATGTAGGAATTTACTCTTGGCCGTCACTAGCATTTGGACCCTGACGGCCTTGGTGACGCCGTCAGGTCATAAGCTTGAAAACTCTCTGGGCCGTCACGCTTTAAGTTCCACATCCACCTCTTTTGTAACTCTTGACGCAGTCATGTGTAAAAGCTTGACGCCGTCAGGTACTGTTCCAGCAAGAAATTTTGAGACTTTGCCGTTTTCTTCACTTTTATGCTCAAAAAACGTCCAAAATGCTTCCTTTTCCAGATTCTTCCTCAAAAGTACCTAAAATGACAAAAGAAACGATTTAGAGCAATAATTGATCAAATAATCTCGAATTCGGGCTTAAATGACCCCTTAAAAGCGGTATACCTTTCGCCTCATCACACTTCATTTATAAAGTTAAACATTACAATACGAAATAAAAAAAGATTACATTAAACAAAACGACGTAAAAGAAATTACGAAATAAAATACGAAATGAAAAATTCGATAAGTAAATAACTAAAACTAGTCGTCATCTACTTCCATAAAGTCCTCACGTTCACCCCAAATATGCTCCATAAGCTGCTATTGGAGATTAAGATGAACATCTTTGTCACGTAATTCCTTATTCCTTCGACGACGAACATCACATCTGTCAATCCATCTGTCTTCCGTGTGTCTAGCCGGATTCCTGAACAATGTTTTGTAGTCACTTAGTGAATACTTTTGGTCTTTTAAATTGTAGCCACAGAAAAGAATCAGGGACCCATATTTTATAGCTTAAAATTGTAGCCAATTAGCTACAATAAATTGTGTGTGTATATATATATATATATATATATATATATATATATATATATATATATATATATATATATATATATATATATATATATATAGGGGAGCTTTATTTTCAGAACTCTGTTAAGTGCGAGAACTGCGAGAAATCCAATTTTGCATTAGAAAACGTGCATGTTTATATAAAACATGTATGTTTTCTTACATACACCTTAATACAAATACCTGCATAACATACATGTTCATATAAAACCATTTTGCATTGATATGTTGCACTTAACAGGGTTTTATATGAACATGTATGTTATGCAGGTACGTGTATTAAGGTATATGTAAGAAAACACACATGTTTTATATGAACATGCATGTTTTCTAATGCAAAATTGGAGTTCTCGCAGTTTTCGCACATAACAGGGTTCTGAAAATAAAGATACACTATATATATATATATATATATATATATATATATATATATATATATATATATATATATATATATATATATATATATATATAGGGTATCTTTATTTTCAGAACCCTGTTAAGTACGGGAACTGCGAAAACTCCAATTTTGCATTAGAAAACATGCATGTTCATATAAAACATGTATGTTTAATTACATACACCTTAATACAAATACCTGCGTAACATATATGTTCATATAAAATCATTTTGCATTGATATGTTGCACTGTAAGAGGGTTTTATATGAACATGTATGTTACGCAGGTATGTGTATGAAGGTGTATGTAAGAAAACATACATGTTTTATATGAACATGCATGTTTTCTAATGCAAAATTGGAGTTCTCGCAGTTCCCGCACTTAACAGGATTCTGAAAATAAAGATACACTATATATATATATATATATATATATATATATATATATATATATATATATAATCTAGTTTATACATTTTTTTCTTCACAATTTTAAAAAGTGCGTAAAATTTTATTAGTTTAAAGTGTAAAAAAAAAAAAACACACAATTTTAAGTGTGGAGAAATAAATGAAATGTTCAAACTCGTAAGTGTGAAGATTAATTTAACACTCAATTTCTCCGTACTTATTTGAAGTGTCGGGAAATTGGGTGTTACAAATGATTTCACACTTAGGAGTGCGGATAAAGTTTTAACTTTTTTATACAATTATAAGCATGGAGAAAAAAGTGTGTAGATCGGTATTTTTTATTTATTTATTATTTTTTTAGTTCCCGCCAAGGATCAATATTCCATCTGAGGAAATATAGAGGTCCACTTATTTCGTCATGCCTTGGTCTCACTAGGGAGCGCCTCCAATTCCCTACAAGTGTGATGTCTTGTCGATTCCTCTACTCATGACACGTACTACACTTTTACACCAACAAGATAAACTAGGTACACTCGCATTCAACACCCTTCCAAATTTGGCACATGGTGTTACAACTAAATTAGGGGGTATTTGTTCAGACTTATATAGTCGGCTTATAACTTATTTGATTTTAAGCTTATGTTTTATAAGCTCACTTTTTGTGGCTTATCTTAAATCTTTTATGCTTATATAAGTTTTTTATGTTATAATAAGCTTACTAGTTATAATGCTCGCGCTCGCGCGGGTTTTTTAAAATTTTTTGAATCATATATTTTTATTTATTATAAAACAAATAATTTAATCTTTGTTTTGTTTGATTTATGACGTTTAATTATAGTTTTTTATTATTAAAGATAATTATTTAAAAAATTTAATCCTATTATTAATTGCATCTTATCTATATTTTTTGTATTTATCTTCTACTTGTATTATGGATAAATATAAAATGTTACCTAATAAGAAAATAATTTTTTTTTTAAATACAATTATTACTAAATAAAGTATGAATGCATTTTTTGAAATAAAAAATTTCAAATAGCGAGGTTTTGTTTTATTATATAAAAGATACTAGTTATAACGCCCGCGCACGCGCGGGTTTTTTTTAAAAAAATTTTGAATCATATATTTTTATTTATTAAAAAACAAATAATTTAATCTTTGTTTTGTTTGATTTATGATGTTTAATTATAGTTTTTTTATTATTAAAGGTAATTATTTAAAAATTTTAATCCTATTATTAATTGCATCTTATCTATATTTTTTGTATTTATCTTCTACTTTTGTTATGGATAAATATAAAATATTAGCTAATAAGAAAATAATTTTTTTTAAATAAAATTATTACTAAATAAAGTATGTATGCATTTTTTTGATATGAAAAATTCCCAATAGGGGTTTTGTTGTATTATATAAAAGATAAGCCTAAAAGTTTCAAAATTATCCCAAACAAACACCCACTTAAATTACAAATAGTTGAACCCACTCCCCAGTTTACCGGAATTCAGATTTGGTTAGTTTGTTAATAAAAAACCCGGCAAGCTCTGTTCCCCGCCACATTTATACTTCTGTTTTAGTATTGATTATTGAACTTCCATTTGAACCTCAACCGAATCACTTTACATTACATGTTATTCCCGTCAACTGTATCTCAGGTGAGCTCTCCTTTTCCTTATAGTATATGAACCCCAGCAATAACCATTTTATTGTTTTATTAGCTTAGGGATCAGATATTCTTTTATAGTCATTGATTTAATTAATCTCACAATGCTATTCAAGATAGTTGACAATTGTGTGAGATTTTGCTATTAGACTCGTAGGTTTGCGTCTTGTGGCGGTTGGTTCAAACCCTGTTGATTGGTCCGAAACCATGATTACCAACAAAAAAGTAAAAAAAAAAAGAAAAAGAAAAAAAGTGAATAGACATTTAACATTTGCTTGCTGCCGAGTATAAAATTGTGTAATCATGTATTCATTAGCCGAGTAATTAGAGTTAAGTTGTTGCTTAGCATTTTGTTTAGGTGGAGGCAAAACGCTATCACTAACCAGCATTAGAAGCACCACTGGTAACATAGTAGGTCTATCTTTTGCGAGATGTTGTTCTCATAATGATTCACTCATTGTGTAAATTGACTTATCTTTTCTGTAGATTAGATAAGTGGCTGCTCTATCAATGTGAAAATTAGTACCTTTTCTTTCAAAGTTTAGGACGGTTGACAATTTTATGTTTGTGTCATTAACGACTCCGACGAACTAGTTAACAATATAATAAGTGCCAATAATATTAACCACTATTTAAACTTGTAGACTAGAAAAGCTTTGTAAAACTATTTACAAGAGTGTGTGTTGGTAATGATGCTAATAATGTTCACACACCTATTAAGCCGTCAGTTGTAAATTTTCTTTTTGGTATGTTACATGTATTGAGCTGGACATATTTATGTTGTTTCTTTTTCTTCTCTTTTTTAGAGTTTTCGTATTTGAAAAAATAAACTTTTATTGAAAAACGGCTTTGTTTCAGTGACAAAGATTAGTTTTAACTACTCCTGTTAAGGTTAAAAAATTAAGCTTGGAGATATTAAGAACAAAGTCATACATAGGCTATTCAATTGAGACCTCAGTCCAAGGTACCCCATTATCGTCCAATAGAATGTCACACATCACAATCTCGTTCTTGTTTAATGAGTTCGGTATAAGTTTCCACAAGAATAATTGAGGTTCGAAATTTGATGTTATCAACCAAAAACATATGCCTATATGTGAAATTTACTAACAAAGGTACAGGTGAAGTGTTGTGGGTGTATGTACATGTGCTTGCTAACGTGCATACAACTGTGTTATCATGTATTCTTCAGCTGATGAAACAGATTCAGGTTCACGTCCACTTGCTTCAGTGACAAAAGCAGGTTGTTTTGGTTGAGGCAATGCTCCCTCTCCAACCAACATCAAAACCACTGACAACATCGTGGGCCTATCTTCTGCATGATGTTGCACACAGAGTAACCCAACATGTATAGACCTCAGTACTTCAGAAACAACACACGTGTCACGTAAAGATGCACTAACGAGATTAATGGTTTTTCCTTCTTTGTAGAGCCTCCATGCCTGAATCAATCCCAGCTTCAGAATATTGTGTATGCTAAAAGTAAGTTACTTAAAGATATAATTACCGCTCTAACTTACATGTCCAAGAAGGTTGTCCCAGTGATCTTCATGAGAAAATAGTCTGTTTTTCTGCCCGCTCACTATCTCCAACACTAGAACACCAAGGCTGAATACATCTGACTTTGTAGAGAATCGTCCATTTACTGCATACTCAGGAGAAATGTAACCACTGGAACAAAGTTAATTAGGATCTGTTTTTTTCCATCTTATGGTAAAACAAGTAATAGAAAATGCGAGTCTTACAGTGTTCCAACCACTTTCTTTGTCTTTCCAACGTTATCGAAACCTACAAACTTTCTAGCAAGGCCAAAGTCAGATATTTTTGGATTCATGTCAGCATCCAACAATATATTACCTGCTTTGAGATCTCTATGAATGATTTGAAGGCGCGAATCTTGGTGTAGATAAAGTATACCTCGAGCTATTCCATGAATAACATGAAACCTCTGAGGCCAATCAAGCTGCGTACCTTCGGTTTCATCTGTCAAAATATAGCCAAGTAATTTATTCCCACAATACTGATTCATCAATTGATTTGGCAAGTATTTGAACAAAACCATGGAAGTGCTGAGAGATAAAGTACCAAATATAAATGCGTCCAAGCTTTTGTTAGCCATGTATTCATAAATCAATATCATTTCATTTTCGTGAGTGCAGTATCCAAGAAGCTTCACAAGATTCCGGTGCTGAAGTTTTGCAATACAAATGACCTCATTTTTGAATTCATCAAGCCCTTGATGCGATGTTTTTGAGAGCCGCTTCACTGCTACTTCTTGACCGCCTTCCAACACACCCTAAATGAAAACGCTTAAGGTTATGTACTTCTACTTACATATATTTAGTGTTACATCTTTTTGTCATAAGACTGATAATTATTCCGTTATATTCAGAGAAAAGACAAGTTACCTTGTAAACACTACCAAAGCCACCTTCTCCAATCTTATTATTTTCGCTGAAGTTATCTGTGGCCTTAGCTATTTCATACAAGCTAAAGAAAGGTAGCTCATCAAGGTTTTCCGTCAGAAAACTGCTATGATCATTGTCATTGTTTAACTGTTTCCCTACACAACAGTATGATCAATCTTTATTAATTACATGAAATTGACATTATTAGGAGCAACTACATATATTTCATGACAAAGTTTTTCAATGCATAAGGGACAATGTTCTTGCATCAAGTTTTCCAAGCTAAGAGGCACATTGATATGACTTGAACTAATGGAACTCAAATGTAGAACAAAACGGTTATACAAACACAGTTGAATGATTCGCTTACAGTGTAATTCAGTTGATCCAATTCACACAAGAACAGCTTGTGGAATTGCATCCAACTTGAGAGCAACTCTGTAAGCCGTTTTTCAATGCATAAATGATGCAAATTAGGAGCAACTACATATATTTCATGACAAAGTTTTAAATGGATTCTAACTAACTACACAAATATGAAATAAAAGGTCCCTAAAATATCTAATAGAAGCTGTTGACTCGTTATGTTAAAACCATCCTAACAGGCATATATGTGATTGCTCCAGAATTATACTTATAAATAAAGATGATAATTACTATGTACTACTTTGCATTTTTTGAAAGCATGGAAAATTACTAGTGTTTGTTACCTCGACCCTTCCGTTGAGGCCCTTTTTTTCTCTCTCTGCAGGCATATGCTACCGCCATTATAAGCAGTGCCGCTGATGAAATTGACAGGACCGCGGTGAGTACTTTTTTCTCCTTGTTGAAGCTCGATTGGCCTTATGTTAAAGGATACAATAATTAGGAAGGTATTTCTATTTGTGAAATAAGTTTACAATTACTCATAAATAAAAGTAATAAACGAGAAATGAGTTCAAACCTGCAGAATATTAGAATAACTTAGTCACATATATCCTTATATAGGACTATTAATATAGTAAATTATGACAAACTCAAATAAATCTTCATCCTATGCATTCGAATTGATTCAAGACCTTTAACTTTACGTACCTTGTGACTCAGAGAATGCCATTCTATGTAAAGATGTTGCTTTTCATCATACTCTCTGATATCCATCAACGCACCAAACCACATCAAACATCCAGTTCCGCCATTTCTGATATCTAGATTTGCATAAGCTGTACATGAGCAATTCCTTCTGCAGGCCATCTCACATTCTTCTAGTGTCATGCTCTTATTGTACCATGAACGTCGTGTGTCTGGAAATTTCAATCCTGCAACTTTCTTAAAGCCATCTCCATTCCCACAATCTATACGTTCTTTATGTTGGCACCCGCTCGACCAGTCAGCTGCATTCCATTCTTCTTTGACTGTTGGCACAAAACCTTCTATACAACTACAAAGTGGATATCTGTTTATGTCACAACTTCCATAAGCTCCACATAATCCATAACTACTACACGCATCAACTGCTGCATTCCCATACGTTATCCAGTCCTGGCCCCGCTCGACCCATTGCAAATACATTGTATCGCCATCGGACCTCAAAAGTGCTCTTAGTATATCTGATGTATTATACTCATACTTCAAATATATTTCATTCTGATTAATGATAAACTCAGGTAAACATAGTCGGTTAGGATCTTCTGCGGGCAAACCATCAAACCTGACACCATTCCATGGTCCAATCCTGACACGTATCACTGAACCTTTCATCTGAAATATCTGTGGATATCCATTTGTGTCCATCACGTACATGTATGGTCCTGGTGAAGGATCATTGTCACTTTTCCAAGATGTCAAATATGTGTCAATGCCTCTTACAAAGTCCTTCCCGAATTTCATTCCTGGTATGAATGTGTTACCTGGATAATCAAAACTTTGCCAAATTGGATCTCGACCTTTGTTACCTTTATCCCATACAACAAAATTTCCATTATCCAGAAGTTGTGCCATCGGGTTCAGAGTTTTGACAGATAACATGGAACTGGATGACCATATCTCAGTATTGTTACCATTTAGAATCAGTAGTGTTCCGTTGCTGCTGACCTTGAGTATGCCTGATGTGTCGGTAATTGGTGTTTCCCTGTTAGCAACCCAGACAATAGTACCATTTGATATCTTCTTGAACCATATTCCCAAGTATCGATTCTTTGTATTTCCCGGACTAAAGAATCCTAGTTCGAACATTTGACCGTCTGAAATGATCGTTTCACCATCTTTTATAGCTATATTTGCAGAGATGCTGTCTGTTGCCGAAGATTCTGGCAGCAGCAAGAATAAAACTAAAGAAAGGGAAACAAGTATGGAATGAAGTTCCATTGATGAGTTGTTGTCTTGTTAAGACTTGAAGCTCATATATATGTGATTAAATACAGGTCAACTCATAGTCTTAATGTTAAAACATTCTAAACAAAAGTATGCCCACCAATATTGGAAATTAATGGCATCGTTCGCTTCTTTTCCAAACCATTTGTTCTTTTCATAATTGTTTAAGGGCCCGTTTGGTTTGTAGGTGGGTTTAGGATTAAGATTAGGATTTGAATTTAAATTTGGATTTTGATTTGGATTTGGATTTAGTATAAGTTTTGAATTAAATGAAGGGAGAGAAAATAAATAATTGATAAGTTTATTTTATATATTTGTTTAAAATAAAAAAGTAAAAAATAAAAATAAGAATAAGCAACATGTGGCTTAAAAATAACATCAAATAAAAAAAATACATTTTATTGACAACTCTTTTGAAAACCCACCTAAATGAGCGGATTGAAATTTTGTACTCAAAACCCCATGTCAGAGGGTGTGTCAGGGCTTTAGGATCAAACCAAACAACTTTTTAAAAGGCACTTTCAATCCAAACCGTAAAAACCCGTATTCCAAACGGGCCCTAAGTCTTGTTGAAGACATGTGAGAAATGTAGTGTAGGTTGTAAAAGTTTGCTATTCTTAAAATAAAATAAAAATAAAAATAAAAAATTGCCCACCACTATTGAGTTTTAACAGCATATTTTTCACTTCTTTCCAAACCATTTGTTCATTTTTTTAAGTGTTCTTGACTTTTACTTGACTTTGAGCATTTTTTTAAATGAAAAAAATTCGGAACTACTTTTATGACACTGTTTTAATTAAGCATTTCTATTTAGCAAGTTATATAATTTGGTCGTTCAAAATAAAAAGTTACAGTATATAATTTTGACCTACTTTTATGACCATTGTCTTACTCTGGTACTGTTTTAGTTGAGCATTTCTATTTAGCAAGTTATATAATTTGGAACTACTTTTATGATCATTGTCATTAAAAGAAAAAAATGATTCTGATTTGGGTCCAGATGATTAATCTGTTTTATAACTATTGAGGTTATTATTTATTTAAATAACGTCTCTAATTACCGATTAGTGGGGACCTTCTGGTTTCTAAAGGCTAATTTTGATTTATCATTTGATAGTTTTTGCAGATGCAAGAAGCTAGTCACATAA
Organism: Artemisia argyi; assembly: GCA_030686995.1. Classification (NCBI taxonomy): domain Eukaryota; kingdom Viridiplantae; phylum Streptophyta; class Magnoliopsida; order Asterales; family Asteraceae; genus Artemisia; species Artemisia argyi. Next base: position 122,917,283 of record CM060699.1, read on the forward strand.
GTTTTTAAAAGGCAGTGAGCTGCCACAATCAAAGTTATTTATTTTATTTTTATTTTTTCCTGAAAGGCAGCTTTTCAATAAAAGGAACAAAACAAATAACAGGAACCCACCGACCCCCACCCCAAACAAGGTGATTTGAAGAAAGAGGGACCCAAACACCAAAATAACAAAATGATAAACACAAACGAGAGCACCTAAAACCAACCAAAAGAAGACAATATTAAGTCCTACCGAAAAGAGTAAACTGCAAAAAACGTCCTTGTGGTTTAGCTTAATTGCACGTTTCATCCTTGTGATTAATTAAGTGCAAAGATCGTCGTATTTTTCACTGTTACATCTGCTTTTGGTCCTCCATTTAAACGGTGTTAAGTGAGTTCCGTTAGCTGTTACATTCGTTAGCTATGTTAGCCTTTTTGGCCAATGATCGTTGCAGCGCCAATCCTTTAAAATTTAAACCACAAGGACGATTTTTGCAATTTACTCTTAACTAAAAAAAAATTGGAAAATTTTTTTTTGAAAATTTTTTTTCGTCCATTTTTTTAAAATCTTTTTCGTCATGTGAATTTTTTTTGGAATTCTTTTTTGTCACATGTGAATTTTTTTTCAAAAACTTTTTTTTGTCATATGTAAAAGTTTTTTATCAGAAAAAGTTTGTTTTTGTAAAAAAAAAAAAAAAAAACCTTTTTTTTGGCACATGTTCAAATGTTATTTGAACAAAAAAATTTAGAAAAACAATTCTCGAAATTATTATTTTTTAAAATCATTTTTCACATGTGACATAAAAAAAAACCAGATTTTTTTTTTCATATATCATGAAAAATAACTTACTAAAAAAATATTTCAGAAAAAAAGTATAAAAACGGAAGAAAGTATATAAAAACAAATAAAAAATGTATGAAAACATATAAAAACGGATAAAATCGTATGAAAACATATAACAGCGTATATCGGTTTTATATGTTTCATCCATTTTTATATCAGTTTTTATACCCTAAAATTATATATTTTTATACTACATTTTTAGTGTATAAAAACGGTGAAAACGTATAAAAACGGATATATGTTTTCATATGTTTTCGTCCGTTTTTATATGTTTTATATGTTTAAGTACTTTTTTTATCCGTTTTTATACGCTTTCATCCATTTTTATTATGTTTTTATACATTTTTTTGAAATATTTTTTTAGAAAGTTATTTTTCGGTCGTGAAAAAAAATTCTGATTTTTTTCGTCACATGTGAAAAATGATTTTTAGGAAAAAAAAATTTCGAGAATTTTTTTTCTAATTTTTTTTTTCAAATGAAATTTGAACATGTACCAAAAAAGTTTTTTCTCAAAAACAAACTTTTTTCGATAAAAAATTTTTACATGTGAAAAAAAAAATTTCGAAAAAAATTCACATGTGACGAAAAAAATTTCCAAAAAAAAATTCGTAAAAGACTGACGAAAAAAAAGTTTCGAAAAAAATTTGAAAAGAAAATTAAATACTATCATTAGGATAGGAGAAGAGATGGAGGGGATAGGTATAGGATTTAGTCATCTTTTCAGGTGTGTTCGAGAATGGTAGGGACATTGGGTTTTGGGTAGATAGTTTGTTTTGCGGCACTTACACAATTTCCTCCCGAAAACTATTTTTTTCATTATGTCTAGCAAAAACTTCTAATTAATATTCAATTGCGATAAGACCTCTAATATTATATGCTTTCTCGAAGTCAACTTTAAATATTAGTCCTTTTCTCTTTTCTTCTTTAAATATTCAATTGTTTCATTCGCGATAAGCACACCATCAAGAATGTACCTCCCTTTTATTAAAGCATTTTGAACATCTCCCACAACATTTCCCACCACTTTTTTAACTCTTTCCGCAAGCATTTTCACAATGATCTTGTAATAACACCCAATAAGACTTATGGGACGAAATTCACTAAGTCCCATGGGGTCCACGACCTTTGGAATAATGGACACAAAAGATGGATTACACCCTCTCGATATCTCTATCTTTTGCCAAAACCATTTAACCGCACTTATCAACTCCGGGTTTATCAACTCCCAAAATTTCCTAATAAATTTAATATTAAAACCGTCGGGACCCGGAGCTTTGTCACCACTGCACCCGTAAATCGCATCCCGAATTGCTTTCTCGTTAAACTCTTTTGCTAAAAAAACGAGCTTTTTCCTCCAAATTCTCTTAAGCCTTTCGGTGCAAAAATGGGTCTCACTACTGCCCCCTCCGTAAACAAAACTTCTTCCAACCAGATGTTAAATACCCGAAAGGGCTTTGGGCCGAAGTCTAAATCTACATCTTTTAGAACAATTGGGTAATGATATGATAACTTATGGTCCAAAGCAATAACCGAAAGATTACCCCACAAGCTATTAAATTCGTCATTCATCAAAAACCGATCAAACTTACTAAATTTCAAGCCATCATCAATAGCCCATGTAAACTTCCTCCCACCCATTAGTATCTCCACTAGCCTTTTTTCATTGATGAAGTCGTTAAACTCGATCATTTCTTTAACATTTACTTGAGAATTCAATCTGTCCTCATTTCTTCTAACTACGTTCAAATCCCCAAAGATACACCATGCACCACCCGACCTATTCATTAACCCCGATACCTCTCCCATAAAGATGTTTTTTGCCTTCCTATATGTGGCCTATAAACACACACCAAATACATATCCTCATTTTCCCATTTCCATTCCCCTTTAACCGCAATGAATCTATCGTCACCCATTGCTTCCTTGCATGTGAAAACCCTCGTGTCCCATACTAATAAAATGCCCCATGAATTTCCACTAGCTGGTAGTTGCGGGAAACCAAATCCACCTCCTCCTCATATATCCTCTACCCACTAATCGTCAACCATCCCGCTTTTCGTTTCTTGAAAACCTATAACATCCGGTCGCTCGTCTCTAATAATGGAATTAACCTACTCCTTTTTCCCAACCTCCCCAACACCCCGTTCGAACCTTACCATCAATTACTGTTGGCCAGTGCCTGTGACACCCTCCGCTATTTCCTCCTCGGCTCGATCAATCGAAAACTGATTTTGAAATACGTTTTTGAAATCAGTTTTTGAAATACGTTTCACCTCATCTTCAGCCTTAACCCACGATACCCCAATCATTTCCCCTATTTCTTTTACCTGGTCGAAGCTAATATTACAGCTATGGCTTTCTGAATCCAAATGTTCCGTCCCTTTAAATACGAACACCCTACTATTAGCATCTTCTTCCTCATGGTATTCTTTATAAATCTCTGAAATCCCTTTTTATCTTCTCCTAGTCCTTCCACACCCGTACGTCTTGCCACCTCCATATCCTTTTAACACTTCTCCGACCAATCCTCCGTATACTACTATTTCTTCCTTCCCCCCCTAGCCCAAAGTTGAAAGAATTCATAAGATTCACCCACTCAAGCACCGATGAGTTACTCACCTTTCTCTTCTTCTTTGACCTGTCATCAACTCTACCACTCTAGTTAGATGGTGAAATCACTCGTTTTTCTCCTCTTGTGTGCGATAAATCGTGATCTTGAACTGCTCCTTGTTTCATATGTGTTATCTCATCTGTTTGCTTATTTTCTTTTGAGTTTATTGCATTTTTGGTCCCTGTGGTTTAGCTAAATTGCATATTTGGTCCCTAAAACTTTGAAAGTGCAGCAATAGTCCCTATTTTGAAGTTTGAATTGCATTTTTGGTATGCAATCCAAACTTGTGTCCTTGGGTCCAACCATACCATATATATCATTCACTCTATTTTCATTGTTAGGCCCAACCATGTTGTCCGAAGGAGTATTACCATTAAGTTCCTTAATCGGCCCACTACCCTTTTCTTGGTCCACCTTGATCATTTCATTCGGCATCATACTTGAAATTGCTATTACCATATTCCTCGGTAGTCTTTTCATATCTTGACATTCACCGACATCTATTTTTTTAGCCCCACAATTTATATGATTAGATACCTTTTCATTACAACGAGGTGGGCGTTGGGGTGTCGTTTACGTCATTGATCATTGCACAATATCCGGTTTTGTCAATTATAGTATTTATTCATGGTTACTCTCGAAAGATCTGTATATATAGTCCTCACTATAGTCATACATATAATAAAAGCTAAGTTAAAAAGCCGTTGTGATTCAACCAAAGATCAAGAAACCTTACAACAAATGACAACAATTCATGACTAAACTAAAGTCTAAAATCTAACCCATTTAACCTAGATGGAAACATGCAGTAAAATTCAACCCATCTATTTCTTCTGTCCAAGTTACTGTTAAAACACACATCCGTAAGTTCCATAAGGAAATGATAACTTTATACAACCCTAGAAACATAATCCCCAATAACTTTAATAGAACATGAACCCATAAAAGAAACCCTCTACCAACAGAAAACAAACTTTTCCGAAACACCAATCAACAAAAACGGCTGAAAACGGTACGTTGCAACCAAACACAACATTCAAAACTTACCATGACAAAGATTTTCAAAAATAAAGCATAATTTAATTATCACCAAAAACCTACCAAATCCAAAGTCAAAACTTTCCCTTGAAACTCCTTTAAAATATGAGGCTCCACAACACAACCGAGGAAACAACCGGCCACGCATCACCAACCCCCACCCCCCCCCCCCTCCAATATGAAAAAAATTGTGCATCATTCGCATAATCTAAACCCTTTGATAGGTCAGCCAAACCAAGAAGATTCGAGAACATAACCGAAGAAACATGTTTGTGTGAGTAATAAAAAAAGGAATCAAACAAATAAAAAAAGTGGCAAAAAATAAAAGAGGATTCAAAAGCACAACTGAAGAAATCACATAGTGTACATCGCATATATTTGTAACAAATAAAAAAGAAGGGCGGGCATATGTGTATATCACACCATGGATCTGGTTTTTTGAGAAAGGCGGTGAAGGAATCAAACATGGGAAACTGTGAGACCAAGATACATATCCAAAAAGTATTATCAGGAAATAAAATACATGCAAACCAAAAAAATGGGCCAATATAATTTGGAACGGGTCTGGGCTAAAATATGGCGTATAAGCGTTGGCCAATCAGAAGCCACCGAAAACATGAGTTTTAATTATATATAGAAAGAGAAGCACGGGAATGTAATACTCTCGAAGAGTAATTTTGTTTGGGATGAAGAATGAGAGAAATTTTTTGAAAAGCTGAAAAGAGATTAGCTTCTACTCAAGAAGGAGATTTGGTTATGTCCTTATGCAATACGGGGAGATTATTGTTTGTGCATCAAGACCACTCAAACCGTATGAGGCGAACTATCTGACACATGACTTGGGAGTGATTTGTGACGGACATGAAGAAGTATTCTGTCCATCAGATTCAGGCAGCTGGCACCCACTACCGCCACCCTTCATTAGAGGAGAGGGAGTGGGTGAGTGAAGCATGCGGGGAGGGTGGAACCCTGCACGGGAACACCGCCGCCTCGCGGGGAACCCCGCACGGGGAGGTAAAAATGGGGAAATTTTCACGCATGCGGGGAGGGTGGAAAATAGACGTTCGGGAGGAGGAGCGGGGCTAACGGCTCTTTTTTTTTTTTTGCTTTAAATACGTAGAGGAAGAACAAAAAAAAAAAAAAAAAAAAAAAAAAAAAAAAAAAAAAAAAAAAAAAAAAACTCAGCGATACAATATATATATATATATATATATATATATATATATATATATATATATCTACATTATATATAACAGGAGGCATTTGAAGGAAATGCCCAGTCATTGTCCAGTCAATGCCCAGTAATTCAATTTCAGCCATGTCATCACATTGTTTCCATGTAAAGCAATTTTTTAAATTTATTTTATTTGCATTTTCCATGTCATCACAAATTAATGCCACCTAAGCAGTTTTTTTTTTTTTTTTTTTTTTTTTTTTTTTTTTTTTTAATTCGGATTAGCATAAATGGTTTTAATTAAATTCGGATTTAAAAAAATCAGTTAAGAGGATCGAACCTTGGGTGTTTGTAGCATTAACACACTTGATAACCACTAAACCAACATCTATTTTGTTTTATATTTTGCAACACCTAATCTATAAACCTCTACTATTAATGATTTTGGCTAAATAGATTATGCAAAATATAACCCGATTCATTCATTATATCATTCTTAAAAAAAATCAAAACCCTAATATCATTCAATTCTATTCCACATGTCGAGTTGTCGACTGTCTATATCTTTTTCTATAAGCCCTAATATGTTGAAGTTCAACCAATTAACTAATGTTGTTTTGTTTTTACGTTTATGCAAATTCTACTATTGTTTGTTTCTTTCATTGATAGTAGTAACAGTGTGATACAACAAGCCATATGAGCCACAAGCAGCAGATTACAGCCTATTCAGAACGATACAAAAACAAATGTTTGTTCAGTTTCTTTGTCGGCACCTTCTGACAACACCTTTCATATGAATGTTGCCCAAAAACAGTGGGTCTACACGTAAACACATTAATCTTTTGTTATATTGTTTTCGAGTCAATCATCTTTTAATGCTGCCAATTTCATGGTATGTTTTTCTTCAACCATTACAATTATTTTACTACTGATGACTACAGGTGTTTCAGGTGCATATCATTTGCTTTATGCCAGAGTACTTATGATAAAAAGTTGTGAGCTGAAATGTCGGAGGGGATGGCTTAGTTACAGAAACCTCCGGAGGTGTTATCCGAAAACATGACTAGAGGTTAGTAGCCACATGTGTAAAATCATGTAGTCGTACACTCATAGTGTGCATAACAGTAAGCAAGTGCTTGATTTAAAATATAGGATTCAAAAAGATTAAGGATGCAAGAGTTTCCTTATTTTGATTTGTTTCATGCCCGAAACAGTGGAGAATAAAATCTTTTAATTGTATTAGTAGCTAATGAAGTTAACGTTGCAGGATAATGGTGAAAGTCATACAGTCTATGGCCAATAGCTAGGGTGGATGATGGCTGCTATATACATGGGTGGTCGGATTCCCTAAATTTTCTTGAATGTAAGTCACTGGCTCATTATCTAATCACCTGAACATATAGCTCTCGATTATATACCAGTTTAATATTATTTGATCTAACTATCTACACAATTGTTGTAAATTTATTCTCAGATCAAAAGAGGTAGTGTTGAGGTGAGTCTATCCCCCATCTCTCGCTGACAATTAAGTAAAAATCATTGAAGTTGGGCCTCAACTCATTTCTCACTGCAAGGTTTATAGACTTTGGGTGTCTTTTAAACCATTTAGCCTGTTCCATTTAGCCAATAAGCTTATTTTTTTTCTTACCCGTTTGAGTTTAAGTAACTATGATTTTACATCCCGTGATCCACATAGAGCACAGGGTCAACATGAAAAATGATGCATGAACAATTAATGAAGTTTGGTCATATGGTCGCTTTAACAGCTCCAGTGCGCGCAAAATGACAAGGTGGAAGGCATTCCAAGGTATCTGTAGATTTTCATACCAACGAGTTCGTGGTATGTTTATGTAATCTCTCAACTCACCTATTCTGTTACTTCTGTTATAGGTGGTTTGGATTCACAAAGAGCCTCTGAACACCAAGATTGTGTCACGTGTGCGGGCGGCCGTATCTTGCCATGGCAGTTGTTGCAGCTTTGCAATCATGTGCAATTATATCTGTGATGTTGTTCGGAACATGTTAGCTTCTAAATGTTGTTTAAAACGATGTCTTTTTTGGTAGGTTTGGGCTATTCCTATTTTTGTCTACCTATTTTAACCGTTGGAATGAGGTTGTTTGGTTATGAGGTATGTCACTGAGATCGCCAAATGTGTGAGGATGGCCACATGTTAGCACGACGTTTATCTTAACGCATTAAGGTTAAGAGGAAGACATCCGATAAACAAGGTGTCAATCTTGAGAGTGTTAGGAGGAATAAACTGTCAGTTAAATGATATGCGTGTGCCCTTTGGTCTTTCAGATAATCGGTCTCAGTCTCTATAAAAAATGTATACTATTCAGAAATGGAAAAGAAAAATCGGCAGTCCTTGCCACTATGTTGGTGAAGGTTTATATGTGTTTCGTTCTTCTGTTTTTTCATTATTGAAATATGAATTTTTATATGTTTAGAATGTATGATTTCCGGTTTCATGCAGATAGCTTGCTGTTAAACGATGAATAAATTTCAGAGAATGTAATGCCTGTTCGTCAAAACAGTGGGATGATCGTAGCGCTGTTGGTGTAGTCATTAAAAGGGGTAAGACAACATTACACAGATAAAAGCTAAGCATATACAATCATATTTTCGACTACAGTATGTGGTGAATTAAAGTAATAAGTTATTCGACTATAGTATGCGGTTATTTTAGTTTCAATAATGTCGTTTTTGTGGGAATGAGTCGCTATTGAAATTTCTGAACATATTCTTGGAGCTCTAAAAGGTCAGCTTGCTGCTACTATAGTCGATGCTCCAATGGTTCCGCTTAGTTACCGCGTAACAACTTTTGCTTTATTAGATCTTTCAATTTTTTTATTATTATTATTTTTTTTGGTAATGAACAATTGTTGCATGTTGTTCACCATGTATTTTTGATAATTTGGAACTAACGGGGTCTTTGGATGTGTGATATAATACTCATTTTGATTTGCAAAATTCATTTGAATGCAATTGAAACTAATTTGAATGGAAAAATTAAGAATAGGAAAAGCGTAACCACCCCACCCATTAACAATGTGCGTCCTGGAGTTCTTTTTAGATAGCAAAGAATAAGTTCAAGAAGAGCCCGATGCTTAGCTTTTGTTGAGGATATGAATCACCTTGACACGTCACTACAAACACAATCTTAGGACGTGTCACTTTAAGGTAATTCATTAGTCCAGCGAATCGCTTATCTTATCGGGATTAATAACATTTTCCTTCTAATATGAGAATATCCTATTTTCTGTTTATTGACAGGAAGATTCTTTTTTGATTTCTGATTATCCCGATTCCTAGGAAATATCTCAGTGGTCTTAAGCCATTGATTTGACAGTGAGAATGAAAAAGTGTCTTAAGACGTAGTTTCCTTTTTGTTAGTAGGTAATCCTTCCATTGATGTCCAAGTATCATTACAATCACAAGCATTCATTCATTAAATGATAGCAGCATATCATGAATAATGGGAATTCAATAACAGTTTTAGAAAAGTATTATGGCAATAGAAGTAGAAGCATGCAACTTATCATAAGAATTACAACATAATTGTAATAATTACTGGCATTGTGGTAAGGTTGGAGTGCTTGGGGCTGTTTAGTGGTTGGGTAACAGGTCAAAATGCCTTAAAACACCTTATATAAGCTGAGTTAAAAGGGAGCGGGTCAAATGGGTCATACGTGCTGAAACATGGTCGAGCTCAATACTAAATGCATACATTTATCAAACTAATTCCTTTTATAATGTGTTATAACTTTCGGCCTACAAGAAGCGTGAAGTAAGCAAACCAATGAAAAAGGTAGGCACAACTTATAGGTAGCATTCACAAATCGGCTTTTTCAACATGGGTAAATGAGTGGGTCGGGTAGCGAGTAAAACCAAATAATTCTGAGTACAAGTCAGCTTCAGTTGACAAGTAATTACACATATACAGTTAGACTTTATCCCGTTTGACCCATTCTATCCATTAAATATAATCATATTTAACCTCCTTAATATATTGTAAGTTGGTTTAATCTTTTTTAAGTTTGTCCAATGTTTGCGTTATTGAGATTACAGTTCTATAAGGCTTTAAAAGCTACTGATCTACGAGTATGTGAGTTTAAATTCTGGTGATTTTGTAGTAATAGCCGCGTTGTAGTAAAATGTACCGATCATAAGCTATAACCAAAGTGGGGCTCTATGCATGGGGCAAGTAAGGAATACGAAAATCCTTGGGCAACTTCATAGTGGTTTTCTTTGCTGGAATATGTACTTTTAGGCTGATGATGGTAAGAGCATGTGTAGCTGAGGATTTGAATTTGGCGATTGGGAGTGAACGGGGGAAGCCATTGCCAAGATTTCATCAATCTCAGCATTAATGACAGACTTTATTAGCCCTTGAACAGGTGTTGTGGTTAATCATACATCAGTACGTGACTAATTAATCATTTTATATCTCAATAAATATAAGTATGATTCGAGTGGTTCCAGTAAGTGTTTGGTTTATATGGTTCAGTCGTTCTGAAGCAAAAGATCATTAAATTGTAACAAGAAAGTATGTGAATTGTATCGTGTGCGAGCTTTGTCTCCATAATTTTTATTTTTGATAGTATAAATGGTGTAATATGAGCTGGAAATTAAGATTAGGAGAACATGTTGAAGGAACTGACAATAGTCCTCTTTTGAATAAGCGTTATACTGTTATTTCCAAAAATTTATATTTGTTAATCACTATTAGAAAAGTAATATTTCCCTTATAGTTTAGATCATTGTAATCCTTATCTTTCTTTTTCCTACCCTTTTGTAGTACTAAAGATAAAGTATGGCAAGTTCATAACTGTGTGGGAGTTCACTAGACGTGTGTAACATTACAGGGTTGGGAGAGTTATACTATTCTATTTGTTTTCAAAATACTAATAGGATGTATGCACTAATATCTTCGAAATGTGTGTTTAATTATGCAGAACGACAATACTAGCAGAATTAATAAGCGAATATAATGAGGTATGATCAAGACTATGTATAAGGATTAATGTTTGTGCTTGAAAAAACATGTGTTCCTACAGGCCATTTGAAGCAAAGATTACGAATAGGTCTTGTGGCCTCAGCTTGCGGGTCAATATTGATGGCTTTGCTGACATGACTTCTCTTCTTAAGGGTATGGGAGATGCATACTGCTGGAAGAGATGAAGGGCATATAAGCAAAAATGAATAGGTATAATTATCTTTTCATTATTCTTTTGCTTTTATTTGATATGTTTTATAACATTTTGGGTATTTATTTGCATCAGTCACTAATTTCATTGTCACCATGTGTTTTTGCACCCTCAATTGCTTGCCCATTTTACTCATGTTCTGCACTTTTATGTTCCTGAAACGGTAACCATTTATTGTGTGTGTGCAGAATTCATAAATAAAATATGCATCGAGACAAGATTCTATGGAAGATTTGGTACTTTGAACTTCTTGTGTGTACATTGCTATGCGTAATTGAAGTGCAGGAACATTAAGTAGATTAAAAGCGAAATTGTATACAACTGAATAGCCTTTCTCTTATTATCCTACTCATTATGTCCATCATTTTTGTTACCTTGGTTCGGTATTCGTTATTGGCTGGTGATAGTGAGTACGTGTATCAGTGGCTTACCCTAAATTAATAGTTGTTGGGATTTTGCATGTGCCTGAGTTGTTACGTAGCTATACATATAGTTTCCCTGTAAATTTATTATAAGTCGATGGTGTTATGCTGTTGAGGTATCAACTATAGCAGGTGGCTCAAAAAGATAGCATATACAAATTTGCAATGATATAAAGGATGCTAATATAAAGTGCCAATGTAGTCGTTACATTTACAAATGCACGTCTGTAGCATATGAAGGATGGCTCATTTAAAGATTTAACATATTTTATCTTTAAAGAAAACAAATATCTATTAATATTTAACATATTTTATCTTTTTTTATAACGTATTTCAATTTTAAAAAATAACAATACTTATAGCAACAGATTTTTAATTAAATAAGATTAAAATTGAAAAAAAATTAATACTAATAATAATGAAAGAAAAAAAAATACAAATACGTTATAATAAAATATATAATGAAAACATATATCCATTAATATTTAACATATTTTATCTTCTCTTATAAATGTATTCAATTTAAAAAAAAAAAATCAATAATTTTTGAAACAGACTATTAAACAAATAAGATAAACATAAATAATAATAATAATAATAATAATAATAATAATAATAATAATAATAATAATAATAATAATAATAATAATAATAATAATAATAATAATAATAATACACATACGTTAAAATTATATAAATACTTATTTATATTTATATACATACAAATAAAAAAAGTGTTGTGTTATATTTTACATGCAAAACATGCATTTAACAACAAAACTAATAAACATGGTCAACTTAACAACAAAAAAAATAAGGTACATGTAAATCGCTGATTCATTATACACATATTATTTCAACATACCAGTTATGTTAATTAAACTATTATAAAACATGTTTACAACATTGTGTAAACTTTAGACTAATAAGTAATAAGTTATGATGGTCTCATATAAATAACCACCATGTACTTGATTTGTTGTATTATTTACGATTGTTCTTTTTACATATAATACATGAGAACTTATTCATTATTTATTTTACATGTAAGTTCGCCCGCCCATCGGACAGGCGATGCATAGCAAATGCAACATTCATGTAAATAAGTTTGTAAACACGAAGGTTGACAAGCTTTGTATTTTCTCTCATATTTGATAAACGTATATTTATTTTCATTCTTAATCCATTAAATATATAATTTAGTATGTTTATATCTTTATTTTTTGCCAACTTACTTTTTTCAATGATAATCACAAGTCATGGCCGCCCAACGGGCGGCTTATATGCCCGGGAGGGCTTATAAGTCATGCCCGCCCATCGGGCGGGCTTTGAAGTCTAGTATATATATATATATATATATATATATATATATATATATATATATATATATATATATATATATATATATATATATATATATATATATATATATATATATGGAGCCTAGAAGAATTGGGTCGACGCTATTGTTAGACGAGCCGTTTGAGTGGTCTAACGATAGTAGTCTCGAGTTTTTTGCTAACGCGATTGACGCAGATGAGGAGGAAGATACGGCAAGGTCGACACGTACGTCAGTGAAACGTGATCGGGTCAGCGCTGCAGAAAGATTGCATCGTGATTATTTTTGTGAAGAACCAAGATACAACGAGCAAGTGTTTGAAGATAGGTATCGTATGCCTAAAAGTTTATTTTTGAAAATCACACATGCTATTGAGGCTAGATTCGAGTATTTTCAGGAAGGTTATGATGCTAGACAAAAAAAAAGTTTCACAGCCATACAAAAATGTGCGTCTGCCGTTAAGCAACTCGCAACCGGTAATCCACCGGATGAGTTTGACGAATATTTACAAATGGCTAAAAGAACGTCACGTGAAAGCCTTCAATTTTTTTGTGATGCTATTATTCAGATATACAGTCGAGATTACCTACGTAGGCCAACAAGCCATGATATTGCATGTTTGTATGAAGCACACGAAGCTCGACATCACATTCCGGGTATGATCGGTAGCCTAGATTGCACACATTTCGATTGGAGGAATTGTCCAATCGAATTGAGGGGTCAATATAAAAGGGGTGATCATCGATACCCCACGATTATGATGGAGGCAGTGGTGTCTCAAGATTTGTGGATATGGCACGCGTTCTTTGGACCGCCTTGTTCAAACAATGATATTAATGTTGTGATGCAATCTCCGCTATTCCTCACCGAGCGTAATGGTACGGCACCTAAGTGCCCATTTGTTGTGAATGGCCATACATACAAGCGTGGCTACTATCTTTGTGATGGCATATATCCTTCATGGTCTACTTTTGTTAAAGCGTTCAAATTTTCTACCGACCCGCAAGAGAGAAAGTTCAAAAAACTACAAGAGTCGGCTCGAAAGGATGTTGAACGGGCATTTGGTGTTCTCAAGCAAAGATGGGGTGTACTGAGACGACCCTTACGGCTGTACACAGTAGCCAGAATTAGTAAAATGGTTTATACATGTGTGATATTGCACAACATGATTCTACATGAATCTGGTAACGCAATATCCCCCGTTCATATTCGGGATCCTCCGATCGAACCGGTGTTTGACGATGAAGCCTTAGACGAGATACGAAATGAGAACACACATTTTCGTCTCCGATTTGATCTTATGGAGCATATTCACGCTCAACAATTACCATACCTCGAGGTGGACGATGAAGCCGATGAAGTTTAGTTTTTTAGTATTATGTAATGTTATTTTATGTTTTTTAATATTATTATGTAATGTTTATTTATTTTAATGAAATTTTAGTTTTTAAATAAATTTTAATAGAATTTAAAAAAGAAAAAATAAAAAAAAATAAAATGAGTGAAGGGTGAGTGAAGGTGCCGCCTCCAAAAATGAAGTGAGTGAAGGGTGAGTGAAGGAAAAAGTCGGAGATGATGTGGCGCAAGGGGATTGGTTGTGAGTGAGTGAAGGGGAGAGGAGTGAGTGATGCACTCCCCCCACCCTTATGTCTTCAGCCTGCTCCTCGTCCTCAGAGTCATCTCCTTCGTTGTTTGAATCATCACCACTTTCTCAATCCTCCCCCGACATCACTATATCATCTTCATCTCCTCTATGCTTCTTCTCTCCACCTTGTTGCTCACCTATGTTTATTTTTTGGGCTTCCTGTAAATCGAATTGTATGATATCTCTTACTTCCTCTATAACATTAACTTTGAATATCTTCCCTTTAATCTTGATACTAAGATCTTCTTTTATCAAACCCTTATTTATAGTATGTATATGCACCCTTTTAACTATGGTGTTTTGATTTCCCTCCAGTTTACAATTTTGCATCCCTCAAGCAGCAGTTTTTCGAAACACTGACTCAACCCAACAGGAAATAGGGACACTGATAATGTTAATCCATGTAAGTCTACCAGGCGATCTATAATGACAATTCCATTTCCTCAGCTTGTATACCCATCTTCTCAACCTGTGTTCTATGTTCCTCAACACGTTTGTCGCCGTTTCAGTTTTGTCGAAAATCAGCATGACTTCTAGTCCTCCCAATGCCTTAATCTCCACCTTATGTAACCCTTGTTCCTCACATATCTCAGGCAAGTTATTAAGATAGCACAATTTTTTCACTTCCCCAATCAAACTTCTCTCAAAAGTTTCACTATTAATTTCACTTTCTTCTACCTCAACTATCGATTCTGACATCACCTTGTGCCCCTACATCAACAGTCTTCATTCCTTTGTTATCTTGACTTTTGTCAACTTTCAGTCATGTTTGCCTTTGTACTCTCCTCAACATTGTTCACCCCATGCACCACGTCCACATACCTTTGACTGTCACACGTCCCCAACTTTACGCCCCCCCCCCCCCCCCATTAAAACCATTATTTAACTTTTGCTTCTATCTAACTTCAGCCTCACTACTGTTCCTCCTGCTCCCATCATCCAGGTTCCTCCTATTAAATGCCAGAAAGACCTTCATGCATTCTACTCCAATCCTGATGCTACGAAGACGTTTCAGCAGCTCCTCCACATCCGTGACATGCTTTGTAACAACTGGTAATTTTGGGACCCCTTTTTATAACTTTACTGCATTACATTTTGACAAACGTAAAACTTGAATTATCGATAATTTTATTGTGTGTTGGAAGTATCGTTGGAAACTGAAAGTTTTTATAAAGTGTTTACCACTTTACGTACTAATTAGATTAGCTATATACTTCGAGTTAGACACTATTGACTTTGGCACTAGAAATCCTAAAGAAACGTGTATTTGATGAGTAATAGTTACTATTTTATCCCTATACAAGTCCTAAACTTCATATCTAGTTTCTTGAGCCGTGAATGACGAAAAGTATTGAAAAGATTTTGTTAACTCAGCGAATTATTTTAACCTTGCGAGGAATTATTTTAGTAGCGAGCGGTGAATATTTAAAATGATCTTTATGGTGACCGATGTTATTTGTAAACCTTAAAAATAAATGTTTCGGGAGAGATTATGAAAAATAAATGTTTAGGGACCTTGACTTCAACCATTTTATAAAACCTAAACACTTGAGGGATCTATTTGCAATAACCTCAAACTAAACCAACACATATACCCTAAACCTAAACTTTCTTTTCATTTTATCACCAAACACTCATTTACTTCCTCCCTTTCCTCTCTTGCTCGGACGCCACCCACAACCACCACACCGCCGCCACCACAACATCACCACCACCACCATAAAACTCAAAATCATCTCCTCTTTCCATTGATACTATTCATGCGCTCAAAAACAACCTATATCACCAAAATACCATCACCACCGCCACCTATATCATCACTATCATCTTTAATCTTGGTCTAGTACATAGATCTACAAAGAAAAGGTAAGGAAATGTATTTTTCGTGTGGGTTGACTCTCGTACGAGTCAAACCTCACGTATTTCTTCATCTTGGGTACAAAATATTGATGGGTTTTCACATCCTAATGATTCTTGGTTAATAAAAACATGAAACAAATGAGCTTGGTATCGATTGGTGAAAGTTTGGGTCGGTTTTGGTGTTGACCGAAGTCAAACCGTGGGTCAAACCCACGGGTTTGTTTGATTTTCTTGATTTCTTGGTCATTGGTTCAATTATTATGTGTTTTGGTTCATATTTTGTTGATTTGGGAAGCTTTAGATACATATTGGTTAAGATTTATCATGTTTGGATTCGGATTTAATTTGGGTTGTGGGGTTAACCCACGACTTCCTGATGTTTTTGTTGTTTTTGACCCATTTTGAGGCTTATGTTTGATTATTGATGCATATTGGGTGATTTAGTATTGATTTGACTGTGTTTGGAGCAAGTTGACACCATTTGGGTGTGTTTGGTTGTGTAGCCGAGGACCCACAAGGCTTCTTGGCCGCGGGTTATCGCTCGTACAAGACCTAGCCGAGACCTCATGGTCATGGCCTTGGTCCTAGTAGCCATCTTGTGCTAGTTTACTTGCTATGTTTATATTTTGGTTTACTTCGTTTGTGATTATTTGAAGTTTTGGCGTAAATGGTGAAATGGAAACTTGTGGTATATTATTTTGTTAATTTTGGATGCTGAAACTTGAGTATAAATGTGACTTGTGTTTATGTTGGACGAAAACTAGTTGATTGACGATGTATATATAATCTTGAGTTTGGTTGTAAAACGGTTTATATATATATATATATATATATATATATATATATATATATATATATATATATATATATATATATATATATATATATATATATATATATATATAATTTGGTTAAGGTTGGAATATATAAATGGTTGCGAGAAATATTGAGATTGATATATGAAATTTTGATGATAAGTGTTATTTGAGTAATGTGGTATTTATTTGGCTATATGACTTGTTGTGACATTTAAATGGTTATATATATATATATATATATATATATATATATATATATATATATATATATATATATATATATATATATATATATATATATAGGGTAAGGTTCTAGAGAAAAGTCCACTTTGGCAGAAAAGTGAGAAAAAAAGTTATTAGGGGTTAATTTGAAATATCTCAAACTTCAGGGGTCTGTCTTGAAACATGCCCCCACCCCCCCACCCACCCCTACCCCAACCCCCCCCCCACCCCCCCCGGCCGAAAAAAAAAAAAAAATCCCGCCAAAAAAAATTTTTTTTGGGGCAAAAAAAAAAATTTTTTTTTTTGGGCCAAAAATTTTCCCGCCAAAAATTATAACCCAGATGCACCTTTTTTTTTTAGTGCATCTGGGTTATAAAAATTGGTGCATCATAGTTATAACTGAGATGCACCAATTTTTATAATGAGATGCACTAAAAAAAAAGGTGCATCTGGGTTATAAAAATTGGTGCATCATAGTTATAACTGAGATGCACCAATTTTTATAACTGAGATGCACTAAAAAAAAAAGGTGCATCTGGGTTATAAATTTTTGGCGGGAAAATTATTGGCCCAAAAAAAAAATTTTTTTTTTTTTGCCCCAAAAAAAATTTTTTTTTGGCGGGAAAAAAAAATTCGGCGGGGGGGGGGGGGGGGGGGTTGGGGTGGGTGGGTGGGGGGTGGGGGGTAGGGTGCAAATTTACAAAAACTCCTTAAAGAATGAAGGAAAATACAATTAGGTCCCTGTAGTTTGGTGTGAAAAAAAAGGAGGGGCTGATTTGTACACTTTTCTCACTTTTCTATCAAAGTGAACTTTTTTCATGAACCCACCTCTCTCTCTCTCTCTCTCTCTCTCTCTCTATATATATATATATATATATATATATATATATATATATATATATATATATATATATATATATATATATATATATATATATATATATATATGTGTGTGTATATACATATATGTATATATATGTATATGTATATATATATATATATATATATATATATGTATATATATGTATATGTATATATGTATGTACATACATATGTATGTACATATATATGTACATACATATATATGTATATATATATATATATATATATATATATATATATATATATATATATATATATATATATATATATTATGACTAATGTTTGTTGTTTTTGTGATATCGAGAAATGGAGTGCTTGATTTTGATTTACCGGAGTTATAAGGATGAAAACTTTTAGATTACGGAGATAGGTTAGTACGAGAGCTGTAGACGGCCTCGTATTGTTGTAGTTTGTGAAGTGTGGATTCGATATTGGGATATATTGGATTGATATTTATTTTGACGATACTTGACTTGAGACTTTGTGCACGTTGAGGTCGACTTGACTTTCTAGTCTTGGTTGGCTTCGACAATGCCGTAACGTTGAGGTC
Organism: Artemisia argyi; assembly: GCA_030686995.1. NCBI lineage: Eukaryota > Viridiplantae > Streptophyta > Magnoliopsida > Asterales > Asteraceae > Artemisia > Artemisia argyi. The sequence goes on from CM060699.1 coordinate 122,935,877, forward strand.
TACTTGAGGTGAGTTTCATAGCCCCACTTTTACTCGTTCTTTATCTCTTTCTAAACTTGGGGGAGAAAACATGCATCTATTTTCTCGGACCTGCTATTAAATTATTTAGCTATTAGTGTTGACTAGTTAAGGTTAGATTGCTATAGAGGTTGCCTTAGGCTAGGGCTACTTGAAACCTAACTAGAGAATAGACTTCTACTTATGGCCTAGACCCAGGGCAGTAACGGGTGGTTCCTTACTGTAGCGCGTTATCCTAGCTAGTGACCGCCGAGGGATCCACTCACTATGACCACTTATCTTCCTTAAGATAAGAAACTTATCGTTGTGAATTTTTATGAAGTTGGAATGCTTATCTATGCGTGTCTCTAGTCACACATAGCGCTTACTCTCCAGGTCCACTATTACTTTAGATTTAAACCTATGAACTCACCAGCGAAAGCTGACCTTTTAAGCATGTTTTCTCAGGTAATTAAATGCTTTTGGATGGCTTGGACTTGAAAGCTTGGTGAGGGCATGATTGAGGGAAATCGATGAAACTCTGATATTTTCTTTTATGGACCTACTTTATTTATTTTAATATGGGTTTTCCATACTCAAATATTTTGGATGATTGTAAACTTTAACTTGATGTTGACTTTTGTTTACATTACATCTATGATATCTTGTTATCTATACGTGTGATGATGCCAATTCACGTAGCACCACGAAAGCTTGTAAGTCTTCCGCTGTATCAAATTTTGGGGGTGTATAATGTAAACCTAAACTATAACCGCTTTTGAAACATGGATCCTCGACCAACGCCTGCTAGCTGCCGAGCCGAAGCCCTCATCTGACATTAGTTTTGAGAATTTTATAAGATTATAATGTGAATATATCTTGGGGTTTAGAAGCGAGAAATTGAGAACATGATTTGAATTTAGAAATTGTTATTATGCGATATTCCGATTGATTGATTATGGTTAGAGAGTTTGAAAGATTTTATACATATTTCAATTACGTATTATGCGATTTGATTATTTTGGATATTGCGGTATATATGAATGCTATTTTGGAATTATGATTTGTGCGTATGAGTTCCGTTTGATTTAAACTTTTATTGTTGATGTTGAGTCGTACGAAATGGTTATTTTGAAACTCTTACACCTATCCCTACGCCGTTGTTACAAACTATGCCTTCCCCTACTTTCGATGTATCTAAGGATATCCTTGCTAGCCTCGATCGCTTAGCACGGATTCCAATGATTCCAGATCAGGATGATCCTTATGAGATTGTCTGTCGTTCAGCCATTGCTTCATCTTCTTCACCTACCTCAGTGTTACCTACTCCAGCTTCATCTCAGATGCTACCCCTGTGGTGGAGCATTCTAGCTCTTCCAGACAGCTTACTCTGCATCAGGCTCTAGCATGGATATCTCCTCGTTTCACTCACTGTGTTACAGCCCGCATGTTAGTACGATCTCCACCATCTCCGGTACGCTTGACTGCTTGCTCTCTTCTGTCATCACCACCTTCCTCATCACCACATCGTCGTTCTAGATCACCGACCTTACCCTTACCTGGTTCACCCTCTCAGAGACGTCGACTTATAGACACTCATTCAAATGATGATGATGATGATGATGATGATGATGATGATGATGATCATTCTATGGAGAAGGAGGATGAGGATATGGACCCTCCTGAGGAGGAGGAGGAGGATGTTCCGGATGCTACCATTGCACCAGCTCAGAGCCCAGTTCATTCCGCCCAATCTGAGGAGCCCGATTCCTCTCCATTTTCGTCTTTCCCATATATTCCAGGACCACCTGTTAAGATTGATTCACCTCCCCTTTCACCTGGATCAGACGTGCCATCTGCAGTGTCATCAGAGGCGGCTGAGTATGGAGAGACTGGTCGCATCTGGGAGCGACTACAGGTTCAGGGGGCTAGGATTGGGGCATTGATTGCACGGATGGGGGATGAGTCTGCTAGTACTATTGATGAGTTAAGGGGTGACATGGGATTTGTTCTGGGTAGGACTAGAGTATTGAGGGAGACCCAGACGGAGTTGCGAGAGCAGATGGATAGCCTTCAACGAGGTTTCCTTACCGCTAGGGATGTGGATAGGAAGCTGTAGAGAAGGGCTACTGATCTAGAGAGTGAGGTCGCTGACCTCAAGAGAGATCGAGATATCCAGAGTGTTGAGATCAGTTCGTTATGGAGAGAAGTTAAGAACCTCCAAGATGAGCTGAGGGTTCTTCGCCAGAGTCGTGGCTAGAGTTGTCAACTTAGTTCATCTCGTTGCTTTCTGACCGGGGAGTCCTTGGTTAGAATAGCTAGTTATCGTATTGTCTTGTTTCTCTTATTTAAGTCATGTCGTATCATTTAGACCGTTATTATCTATCATGCTATCGTATCTTGAAACGTTGTATCGACTTTCTTATTTGAATGAATGTGACTTTCCGTATTCGTATTATGATATTCTATGGGTTGTGTCATATTTGTGATTGGTATTTCGTTGATGTCCTATCTATTGCTTATTGACTCTTCTACGGACGTTATGTATGTGCGGTTGGAATCTTATGAAAACTTGTGTCGTGAATTCAGATTGATGGCTCCACGACGAAACCCTGTCAGATCTACTCGAACTGGCCCTACTGTGGCTACTACTGGTCATCGAGGACGACGTCCTCAACGAAATGTGGAGACTCCCACTCCCGACACCCATGACGCCACCAATCACAACACCTAAAACCCGAACATTGATGCTCAGGGTGACAATGGTCACTTTCCACCTAACACTCCTACCGTCGATCAGGACATGATCAATCAACTCGTGAATCAGTGTGTTGCCAAACTGTTAGCAGAATCAAACCACTCCAACACCTCTGCTGGAATTCCACTACCTACCCGAATTACCGGTTGTAACTACAAGGAGTTCCGTACTTGTGGTCCTATTGAATTCTGTGGAACTGAAGGAGTTGTTTACTTAGTAAGGTGGATTGAAAAGACCAAATCAGTGTTTACTGTCAGTGGTTGTGCTGAGAATGCGAAGGTGAAATTCTCAACCTTTACCTTTGATGTGCTAGATGTGCGTACAAGTTTTAAAATTTATAAACATGCTTATCCGATTAACTATTTACCACATACGAGCAAGTATACTCGTCCGTTTTAGAAAAGGTGGGTAAGTCGAGATCGTCCCAAGGGATTTATGGATCAAAGTATTTTAAAATTAGTTTGTGAACAAGGGTTGTCAATCCTTATTATCGAAAATTTAAATATTCAAGAAACGATATAACTAAAACATATACTTGTGTAAAATGCCACAATAAATCAATTTGAGTATTCATGTTAAGCTTGGTGTAAACTTGTTATGATGCACAACTTTTATATGAATGACTAACAATCAATGGTGTTTATCATGTTAAACCATTACTAGAATTCAATCATCTAGTTACTTCCTTTCGGCCTAAGATAACTAGAATACTAATTCCATTAACACAATGTTGTTTAAAAGCAATTCTTTACTTATGAATTCCTACGAATCCTTTCGGCCTAATTTCGTGATGAAATCTTTTCAAATCCATTTTAAAGAGTAAACATGATGCTCGTCACACATCATATTCCATACTAATTCGTGCACTAACTTTTTGGAATAAAAACATTTAGAAAACCCTTTCGGCCAATATTCCCCAAAGATGTTTTTATCAATAAATTAAGCAAGATTAGATATTATCTCAACAAACTCATAAATTAAGAAGAATTTTCATGCATCACCTTTTTAAAATAAAGAATACTCCATGACTAACTACATCATTCACACAAGTATATACCAAATCACTCCATATCAATCATATTAAAACACAAGTAGTAAACAAAACATTTATTGAATTCAAAGTAACAAGTGTTCATTGTAAGTAACTAGGTGTACCTAGCTTGAGAATTACAAGAACTAAAACTGTGGAAGTATAGCAACCACACGCCTCCAATCGACTGCCAAATACAATAAACAACTCCACACACTTAACCAAACTATTGAGACTTTAACTCAAAGTTTCCCTAAACGTTTTTACTGCTGTAGCAACCTTTTGGGTGAGAAATATTAAGATAGTAATAACTTTGTGTAAGTTATTACTTAAGATTTTGTGGTACTCTTTAGTTGTAGGCTTAGATATGATTATATAGTCTCCAAACACTTAATCTCCAAGCTAAAAACGTCCCCTAAGAAGTTATTAGTGAGACATGATCAGCCATCCACGATAATGAGGAGTAAAAACGTCATTAAATGCAATCTTGTAAAAACAGTCATCATCCAACCGATCGGTATTTGTTCCAACCGATCGGTGGTTCTTCAGGTTCATTCCAACCGAATCGGTTGCGAGCTCCAACCGATCGGTTGGATTGAACTTGTAACCAACTTTTGTTTTTTTTTTCTTTATCGTTCTTAGTCGCATGCATTCTCTTCCACTTTGGCGCTAATTCCTTTCATAGAACTTGATATTATCTTGTCATATGAATGTAGAAATCTTGAATCTATCAAATCCTTGAGTCCTTGTGTGATTCTTCACTCGTTTCCTTCTCGAAAGTCTCCAATTATGCACCTTCACTTCATTTCTTCATCTTCTCATCACTTTTTCCTGTTTTTGGCTACATTTGCTTGTACAAACACTTTTCCATGATTAAGTAACAAATACGTACAAATATGGCCAAATATGATGCATAAAACACACCTAAAAACATGTATAATTTACGTGTTATCAACCTTGAAGGACGAAGCGTTAACTTGGTGGAATAACTACCGTAAGTCGGTTGGAGATGAAGTGGCGTATGCCATGACTTGGGAGCAGTTCAAGGATCTGTTGATCAAAACTTACTGCCCAAGGAATGAGATCAAGAAATTGGAAATTGAGTTCTGGAATCATAAGGTGAAGGGTAGTGACTTGACGAACTACAATCGTCGTTATCAGGAGTTGTCACTGCTTTGTCCAGACATGGTCAAGACCGAAGCACTCAAGATTGAGCGTTATACTGATGGTCTACCTCTAGCAACAAGGAATGATGTGATTGCTGCGAGACCCGCAAACCTTCATGAGGCCATCTCTATAGCTCAGAGTCTAATGGATTCCACAGCATTGGAAAATGCGGAGAAAGGGAATAAAGATAAGAGGAAAAGGAATGACCATGCTAAGGGACATGACAAGCCTAACAAACGGCAAGAGACTGCCAAGGCGTATGCATTGGGTAATGGAGAGAAGAAAAACTATGAGGGAATCAAACCATTGTGTGGGGGATGCCACCGTCATCACTACGGACGTTATGCTGTGATATGCAAGAATTGCTCTAAGCCAGGACATCTTGCTAAGGATTGTAGGTCCCGACCACTTGCCATGGTGCAAACTGCACAGGGCAATGATTGGAAGGCAACTATTACTTGCTTTGGATGTGGTAAGAAGGGACACTACAGGAATGAATGTCGTGAGACATCGACTAGAGGGAATAATGGAAATGGAGCAAGTTGGGGAAATAGAGGAATCCAAGTTACTGAAGCACCACCAGTGGAAACGGGAGCAGCCCAAGCTAGGGTTTATGCGGTTGGAAGAGAGATCAAGGATGACCCGAATATCGTTACTGGTACGTTCCTTCTCAACAACCGCTATGCTTCCATATTATTTGATACTGGTGCCGATAGGAGTTTTGTGTCCACTACGTTTATGCCTCTACTAGGAATCGCCCCGACGCCTCTAGGAGTTGGTTACGACGTAGAATTAGCTAACGGAGATATTGAAAGGATAGGCACTATCATCCGTGGTTGCACGTTGAATTTCCTTAACCGCCCTTTTAACAGACCTATTACCCGTCACGTTAGGTAGTTTCGACGTTATTATCGGCATGGATTGGTTGACTAAGTATCATGCAAATATTATTTGTGATAAGAAGATTATGAGAGTGCCTTATGGCAAGAAGGTGTTGAGTATACAAGGAGATCGAGGCAACCGTTAAAATCCTTCCAGGTTGAGTGTCATCTATTGTACTAAGATCCCAAAGCTAGTAGAAAAAGGGTGTTACCTTTTTGTAGCTCAGATCTCTAGTAAGAAGGAAGTAGAAAAGAAGATGAACGAGAAGCGTATTGAGGATGTGCCAATCGTTCGTGATTTTTAGGAGGTTTTCCCAAACGATTTTCCTGGACTTCCGCCTGCAAGACAAGTAGAGTTTCAGATCGAATTGATAACTGGCGCTGCACCTGTAGCCCGGGCACCTTTTCGACTCGCTCCTACTGAATTGGAAGAATTGTCGAAGCAGTTGACGGAATTGACAGAGAAGGGATTTATACGGCCAAGTTCGTCAAGATGGGGAGCACCCGTGTTATTCGTGAAGAAGAAGGACGGGTCGTTCCGTATGTGTATTGACTACCGAGAGTTGAACAAGTTAACAATAAAGAACCGATACCCTTTACCTAGGATCGACGATCTATTCGATCAACTCTAAGGATCGAGCATATACTCAAAGATAGATTTGAGATCTGGATACCACCAACTCAGGGTTCGAGAGAAAGACATCCCTAAGACTGCGTTTAGAACTCGTTATGGGCATTACGAGTTCCAAGCGATGCCGTTTGGTTTAACCAACGCACCAGCAGTGTTTATGAATATCATGAACCGAGTTTGTAAACCGTACTTGGATAAGTTTGTGATAGTATTCATAGACGACATCCTAGTCTACTCTAAGAGTAAGGAGGAGCATGAAGAGCATTTAAGGCTCATTCTAGAGTTACTAAGGCAGAAGAAACTGTACGCCAGGTTTTCTAAGTGTAAGTTTTGGATACCAAAGGTTCAATTCTTGGGCCACGTGATTGATAGCGAAGGAGTTCACGTGGATCCCGCTAAGATTGAGGCCATCAAAGAGTGGACCGCTCCCACTACCCCATCAGAGGTTCGTCAATTCTTAGGTTTAGCAGGTCATTATCGGAGATTCATTGAGGGATTCTCTAAAATAGCCAAGACGCTAACTAAATTAACTCAGAAGAACGTCAAGTACGAATGGGGAGAAAAAGAGGAGGAAGCGTTCCAACTGTTGAAGGAGAAGTTGTGTAGTGCACCGATATTAGCCCTTCATGAAGGTAGCGAAGACTTTGTCGTATATTGCGATGCTTCGCACAAAGGTTTGGGAGCAGTTTTGATGCAGCGAGAAAAAGTAATAGCTTATGCCTCTCGATAGCTTAAGAAGCACGATAAGAATTACACGACGCATGATCTAGAATTGGGGGCTGTAGTGTTTGCTCTTCGGATATAGAGACACTGCTTGTATGGCACCAAGTACGTTGTGTATACCGATCACAAGAGTTTGCAGCATATTCTAGATCAAAAGGAACTGAACATGAGACAACGTCGGTGGTTGGAGCTACTTAGCGACTACGACTGCGAAATTCGTTATCATCCCGGGAAGGCCAATGTAGTGGCCGATGCTCTTTGCCGGAAGAAGAGAATTCTGCCATTGAGAGTTAGATCCCTGGGTATGACTATAAACTCGCCGTTACTGTCTCGGATACTGACCACTCAGGCAGAAGCGTTGAAGAAAGAGAATCGACCATCTGAAAACATTTATGAAATAGTAGAAAACAAGAATGGTTTTGTGAAGCGAACGGATGGAACCTTATGCTTTGGAGAAAGGAGTTGGATACCCCTCTACGGAGGAATTCGTGAGTTGATTATGCATGAGTCAGATAAATCAAAATACTCTATCCATCCTGGAGCTGATAAGATGTACCACGACTTGAAGAAACTGTACTGGTGGCCAAACATGAAAGCTGACGTAGCCCTATATGTCAGCAAATGCCTAACATGTTCTAGAGTTAAGACCGAACACCAGAAACCGTCCAAGTTGTTAATCCAACCTGAACTACCCGTTTGGAAATGGGAGAGAATCACCATGGATTTTATCACCAAGTTACTGAGAACAGTTAGCGGTTGTGACGCTATCTGGGTAATCGTTGACCGACTAACGAAATCTGCTCATTTTCTTGCGATTAGTGAAAGCGACAGTATTGACAAACTCGCGCGACTTTATGTGAAAGAGATTGTTTCACGTCATGGTGTTCCTATATCTATCATCTCGGATCGTGATAGTCGTTTCACGCCAGCCTTTTGGCAATCACTCCAGACAGACTTGGGGATCCGACTCGACATGAGTACTGCTTACCATCCCCAGACTGATGGTCAAAGTGAGAGGACCATCCAAACACTGGAGGACATGCTTCGTGCTTGCGTGATTGATTTTGGAAAAGGCTGGGAGAAGTACCTGCCCCTAGCCGAGTTCTCATACAATAATAGCTATCATGCTAGCATTAAGGCCGCACCGCTTGAGGCACTATATGGCCGGAAGTGTCGTTTGCCTGTCTGTTGGGCAGAGGTTGGCGAAAGTCAGCTCACAGGCCCTGAAATCATCCAAGAGACTACCGAGAAGGTAATTCAGATTCGTGAACGCTTACAAACTGCTCGTGACCGACAGAAAAGCTACGCCGACAAGAGACGTAAGCCCCTTGAGTTCCAAGTGGGAGACCGAATCATGTTGAAGGTTTCTCCTTGGAAGGGTGTGATACGTTTCAGTAAATGTGGGAAACTCAACCCTCGATACATTGATCCATTTACAATCCTAGATAGGATCGGACCGGTGGCTTACCAATTGGAGTTACCTCAAGAGCTGAGAAATGTTCACGATGTTTTTCACGTGAGTAACCTAAAGAAATGTCTTTCCGATGAAACTCCCGTAATTCCTGTGAAAGAGATTCATGTGGATAGAAGTCTAAACTTTGTTGAGGAACCTATCGAAATTTTTGATCGCGAAATCAAGCGTTTGAAACGTAGTCGAATCCCGCTTGTTAAGGTTCATTGGAACTCTCGTCATGGACCGGAATTCACATGGGAACGTGAAGACGAGTTCCAAAAGAAATACCATCGTCTTTCTGCGACATCATTACCGGGAAACTTGAAGTGAAACCCGGGACGGGTTTCATCTGAGGCTGGGAGGCTGTAACAACTGGTAATTTTGGGACCCCTTTTCATAACTTTACTGCATTACATTTTGATAAACGTGAAACTTGAATTATAAATATTTTTATTGAGTTTTGGAAGTATCGTTGGAAACTGAAAGTTTTTATAAAGTGTTTACCACTTTACGTACTAATTAGATTAGCTATGTACTTCGAGTTAGGCACTATTGACTTTGGCACTTGAAATCGTAAAGAAACGTGTATTTGATGAGTAATAGTTACTTTTTTATTCCTATACAAGTCCTAAACTTCATATCTAGTTTCTTGAGCCGTGAATGACGAAAAGTATTGAAAAGATTTTGTTTACTCAGCGAATTATTTTAACCTTGCGAGGAATTGTTTTAGAAGCGAGCGGTGAATATTCAAAATGATCTTTATGGTGACCGATGTTATTTGTAAACCTTAAAAATAAATGTTTCGTGAGAGATTATGAAAAATAATTGTTTAGGGTCCTTGACTTCAACCATTTTATAAAAACTAAACACTTGAGGGATCTATTTGCAATGACCTCAAACTAAACCACATATACCCTAAACCTAAACTTTCTTTTTATTTTACCACCAAACACTCATCTTCTTCCTCCCTCTCCTCTCTTGCTCGGCCGCCACCCACAACCACCACACCACCGCCACCACAACATCACCACCACCACCATAACACTCAAAATCATCTCCTATTTCCATTGATACTATTCACGCACTCAAAAAAACCTATATCACCAAAATATCATCACCACCGCCACCTATATCATCACTATCATCTTTAATCTTGGTCTAGTACATAGATCTACAAAGAAAAGGTAAGGAAATGTATTTTTCGTGTGGGTTGACTCTCGTACGAGTCAAACCTCACGTATTTCTTCATCTTAGGAACAAAAGATTGATGGGTTTTCACATCCTAATGATTATTGGTTTATAAAAACATGAAACAAATGAGCTTGGTATCGATTGTTGAAAGTTTGGGTCGGTTTTGGTGTTGACCGAAGTCAAACCGTGGGTCAAACCCATGGGTTTGTTTGATTTTCTTGATTTCTTGGTCATTGGTTCAATTATTATGTGTTTTGGTTCATATTTGGTTGATTTGGGAAGCTTTAGATACATATTGGTTAAGATTTATCATGTTTGGATTCGGATTTAATTTGGGTCGTGGGGTTAACCCACGACTTCTTGATGTTTTTGTTGCTTTTGACCAATTTTAAGGCTTATGTTTGATTATTGATCCATATTGGTTGATTTAGTATTGATTTGATTGTGTTTGGAACAAGTTGACACCATTTGGGTGTGTTTGGTTGTGTAGCCGAGGACCTACAAGGCCTCTTGGCCGCGGGTTATGGCTCGTACAAGACCTAGCCGAGACCTCATGGTCATGGCCTTGGTCCTAGTAGCCATCTTGTGCTAGTTTACTTGCTATGTTTATATTTTGGTTTACTTCGTTTTTGATTACTTGAAGTTTTGGCGTAAATGGTGAAATGGAAACTTGTGGTATATTATTTGGTTAATGTTGGATGATGAAACTTGAGTATAAATGTGACTTGTGTTTATGTTGGACGAAAACTAGTTGATTGACGATGTATATATAATCTTGAGTTTGGTTGTAAAACGGTTTATATATATATAATTTGGTTAAGGTTGGAATATATAAATGGTTACGAGAAATATTGAGATTGATATATGAAATTTTGATGATAAGTGTTATTTGAGTATAACGTGGTATTTATTTGGCTATATGACATTTAAATGGTTATATATATATATATATATATATATATATATATATATATATATATATATATATATATTGTGACTAACATTTGTTGTTTTTGTGATATCGAGAAATGGAGTGCTTGATTTTGATTTACCGGAATTATAAGGATGAAAACTTTTAGATGACGGAGATAGGTTAGTACGAGAGCCGTAGATGGCCTCGTATTGTTGTAGTTTGTGAAGTGTGGATTGGATATCGGGATATATTGGATTGATATTTATTTTGACGATACTTGACTTGAGACTTTGTGCACGTTGAGGTCGCCTTGACTTTCTAGTCTTGGTTGGCTTCGACAATCCTGTAACATTGGACATGGACTTTGACTTGTTATGTGGACCGGGAAGTTATGACTCGGACATGTGGACTCGAATAAATAATAATTCGTTAAATATCGTTTATTCCGTATAACTTATATATATATATATATATATATATATATATATATATATATATATATATATATATATATATATATATATATATATATATATATGTGTGTGTGTGTGTGTGTGTGTGTGTGTGTGTGTGTGTGTATATATATATATATATATATATATACACTTATATAATAAACTAGCCTATAAACCCGTGATAAATCACGGGTGGCTTATAAAAAGTTTGAAACAAACATCGTTCAACTTATAAAAAGTTTCCAAGGTTCATGTAGGAAATCGAGTTGTACTCAACAATAATAAACTGTTGAAAACGGCCCGATTGATCGTTTAATTTTGGAAGTAAATTAAATAGACAAAGAACATTTAATATAAGGAACTTAAAATTGGGGAAAGTATAAAATAGACGGCCAAACAGACCCGTTTTCAAGTTAACATGTTCACAAATAAACGAAAATATCTTCAGTTGTTATATGCTATGCGTAGTACAAACTAATGTTAAACATCTGACCACAAGTGACCAGTGTTAAACAACAAAATGTCAGCGACAATACTTGCACGTGACTTCTTCAAGATGTATCCAATTTAAGCACATTAGGCCAACGACTGCATCACTAATCACGAGATATGTAAACTGACATGTCCACCCATGATCCTGCATTTATTTTCATCTAGCGGCACAAAAAGTAACTTAATTCGATTAGGCATAGTCTAAAAATACTTGCCATCAAAATTGTATAACATCGTCGGCTATCCAATCATTATTGGCAACCATGTCATCAAACAACAGCTTGTGTGCTTTCACCCGAGTGAATCCCTTTTTAACATCACTTCTAATAAGGAACACCACTTAAACAACTACTCTATAAGTTAAATATGAGGAACTGGTAGGAACGTTATAATAACATGGCTACGACATATTGACTTTGACTAATATGAGAATCTCAATTAATAATAAACTAACATGAAGTTTGTTGAAGTGAATTATAAGTAATCTCTGCACATTGATGAAGTATTTATCAAGAGATGTAAGTTAACATGGCTGAAGTTCAATTTAGTTAAAAGTTTGCTCTATCATCACTACTCATAAATGATATAAGAAGCATGAACCAAGTTCCATTAAGGTATATCAGACAGTTTTCTATTATTCATTTAAATGGTACTCATGTGGAGAAACATAGCCATAAATATAATTGAAAGTTCATACCTTTAGAGACTCGTTCCTAACCTTGTAAATTTTTTGAATAGCTAAGCCAATAGGAACAAAATATATCCATTAGAAACGTCAGATTTATTAAGAGCACCGACTCAATCCGTTCTTGTCCTATAGGCCACCTCATCACTATGGCGCCACTATACCCATTGCTCTAAGTACGATTCACGTAACTGCGAAATGTGTAAAATCCATGTTTAAGTGAGATATAAATTAGGCAAATATACCGAAAAGATTGAGACAAAGGTTCTTATATACATGTGATTAAATATAAGGAATTTGACAAAGAAAATTGTTCTACACATGTAATTAAATTGACAGCTAGGAAACAATAGCAAAACGCAAAACGTCCTACCCGATGATTGAATAACATCTAGATACGAAAATGGTTGAATCAATTTCAAATTTTGATTTGTTTAATTCAATACAGGAAAAAAATATACAATACATATCATGTGTTTGAATAGTAAAGGAAGTAAATGTGAAAATCTAGATTATCAAAAACCTTTTAAAAAAATGTCAACATAAAAGAAGCAATACCATTGCATACAAATGATCATGAACATACAATATTTAAAAAGAAATAAGCAAAGACAAATCAATTTGAAGAAAGCAATCTCGAATCATCTATTGAAATCAGTTTTGAGCATTTTTATCAACACCCAACACAATAAAGCAAATAAACTATTTAAATGCGCAAACCCAAACAACCGAAGACCTCTTTAGAGTCAAAGGAGGCCTGATTCAATCAAAAGCTCACCATGAATCTTGAACACAACTATTTAAGTGCAAATTACATGATCACAGAGAAATAAAAGGCACCACTAAGTGCAAATTACAAAGAAATACAATCAACACTTGAAACCAACATGATCACATCATCCTTGATTCTCATTTCGAGATATGACAAAACAAAAGGCAACCACACAGTCATACAGAAAAACAAAAATTGCCAACCCGAATAACATATATGACCCTAAACATATGAATTACAACCCGAATAACACAAACGTAAAACTAAAAAATGTCAAGTTAACATACCTTATATGAATTGAGATGACAGAAACTTCGTATATGATAGCATTTGTAATTTGAACAAAATACTAACCAGATCCCTAAGTTTAAATTGTGAATTATAAAAATTGAAGTCTAAAAACTTGTAAAGAAAAAAAAAGAAAAACAAGAAAAAAGAAAAAAGAAAATACTTAAAAAACTTTTGAGATCCATAAATTAAAATTGGCAATCACTACCTAAAAAAAAAAAAAAAAAGGAATCAAATTGAGTAATTCATTTTTTATAATGCACAACCAGCTTACTCAATTGAGTAATTCGTTTCATATTGATTTGTCAATTAAAAAAATGGAAAAAAAAATTGAACCCATTTAATTGACGTGAAACAACTAATAAAGTTACACTCGAGATTAGAAAGTTTGAATTTTTGAGATTGAGAAACTTTGAAATTTGACTCCTATATCACAGATGGTTTCTTTGCCATATTTTCGCTGTTATTAAATGAGGGTTGAAAGTCAAATATGGTGAGTAAAATGGCTGAGATAGATATACGTAGGTTATATAGTAGGTTATAGAAGATGGGATTGTCCAGGTGGCTTAAATGACATGGCTTTAATTGCCAACATGGCTTTAATGATGTGTCAAAATTTTCAAAAAAACCTTCTTTTATTATATATATAGATAAGTGACGTAATAAATAAAAATAATAACGTAACGATAACTATTAAGTTAGCTTAATAATTATCAGAACCTTATATATATATATATATATATATATATATATATATATATATATATATATATATATATATATATATACACACACACACACACACACGCATTATATATAACATGAGGCATTACACGTAGATAAATCAAGAAAACACCACCTCATTGCCATGTAATTGTCACTAGCATGGATTCGAACTTGAGATGCTTTAAACATTAGGAAACATGCCAACAACTTGAACAACCTAATTTTTTGGAATATATCTTTCAAATCTAAATTTATAAAACCTACAACCAGTTATCCACCATATCTATTCATTAATTATAGGTTTATAATCTTCTTTTTAGTTAATATCAACCTTTTATTCATTCATCAAACAAAACCCTAATATCATTCATATCCGGAATTTTTAATCAAAACCATAATATCATTGCGTATATTTGTTGATAATTTAATGCTATATACACGTTTCTTATTGACAGGCTTAACAAAGAGTATGCTAGGGAAGTGAAGGAATTAGAATATACGGCTGATATAGACACCATCAAGACGTTGAATGTGAAAGGGTAAAAGTCATAAATGCTTAACATACTTACAATTTTGACTCATTCTACAAAATGTACTTTTTTTATTGTCAAAATGCTTAATTAAGTTTGTATTTTTTTTCATTACGCATATCTAACAGGATTTGTTAAGGGTACTTTCGTCATTTCTTACGTCTTCATCTCCTACCTCTCACCACCATAATTTCAAAGGAGAAAACCACAAAAGAACGGTGGTTTGTACTAAAATTAAACTTTTGTATTACGAAATAATTGTATCAATGTATAATAAATAATTGTATTAATGTATATAAAATCAAACATCGTATGCCTCGACCCCCCTCCCGCCACAACTATGCTACCAGAATTCGTGGCACAATCAAAGCTTCCACGTGGCGATGCATCAGGCTTGCTATCCATCTGAGATATCAAATAAGATCTTTAAAGTAATCACGGGTTTCCATAGTGTTTGTTAACTAAAGAAAATGGTACTTACCGGTGCTAGACAAGGATTGCAATATGTCATCACTTTAATGTGTCTGGCACTAAGATCTTTAACTACCCAATCCTACCACACGTAAAGTAGGTATTTACATTATCATAAATAGACTATAGTATGTTTGTTATGTCCCCTTCCTGAACATGCCGTCCTACTAGGTTCAGAATGGGTTAGGAAACTATTTTTGTTATCGGGTTCGGAGACGGGAAGGGCACTCCCTGCCTGGAATCTGCCCCATTGTTGTTGCTACTCTTGAGGGGTGTTTGGACATGCGTATTAGAAGTGATTGATTATGTGATAGTGAATACTCAAAATTAAATATTCCTTTATTAGAGTGTATGTAGAAAACCACGATGTTTAAATTATAGCAAAATGCGATTTAACTTGAAAACTTACTATTGATAAAAAATGCAGAAATCATGGAGCATTTTTAACTGGGTTTTTTGTGGTGATGATGATCCAAGGGTATTTAAGTCATTTTGCATAATAAAGAACCATTTGTTAAGCATTATGACAACTAAAACGAACTAAATTAAGCATTTTGACAATAAAAAAAGTATATTATGTAGAATGAGTCAAAATTGTAAGTATATTAAGCATTTATGACTTTTACCCAATGTGAAAAAGCAATAAATGGTACACTCTTATCTCAAATTTTTTATTCTACTATACGCATGATTTGGTTGTAGAAAGTTTCACAAAAAACTTTTGCAAAACTTGGAATGTCTCAGGTTCCAGTTGTTAAACAAGTACTGTAAGTTTCTTCCCATTTGATCCTTAATGCACAGTTAATGATTCCCTTTTATTATGGATATGTGACATACTTGATAATCGTTCCCGTGTCCAGTATCCTAATGAAGATGATCCAGGACAATAAGATTTGCCATGTTTGGTAAGGAGGTTAGGAGTTTTTTTTTTTTTTTTTTTTTTTTTTTTTTTTTTTTTTTTTTTTTTAATATGAATGTGTTGATGATTGTTGAATTAGGTTTAGGGATGCGAGATATAAAAGATGCTTAAATAGCGAAGCCTGTTTAACTTAGTCATGTGCTAAAATTTTAAACTCATTCAATTAATTTATGATGTTGGTGTTCTTTTATTTTCTAACATATCTGTAATGTTTTTGTTATTTTGCAGGATGAGTGTTGGATCAAGTTTGGAAATCAAATAAATGGATATCGCTGAACTTTAAATAGCTTGTGAAAGATGGTTTGCAGGTTCTTACGCTACATATATCGTCCACAGATCCCCTAAACTAATGTTTGGAATCAACTCAAGCATGATAGTCTTTCTTCAGTTTTGAGGGAAAGTTTGTCTACATTATACACTGCCCGTATAAGTTGTTAATTACCGAACATATACAACATCTCCAATAAATGTTGATATTGGCTTGGTTTAATGATATGTAATTTACCACGGAGTAATATATATATATACTAACCCTATTTCTATTGAAGTTCTCACAGAACGTGAGTCAGACCTGTTGGATAATTCATGACGAAAGAAAGGAAGAGGTGTCTGTTGAGCTATGCTCCGCTTTAAGTTTTATTTAATGGTCATAGTTCACTTTATATCAATGTTTACAATTGTAAAAAAAATGGATGGTTTTGTAGGTACTGATTGGTGGCAACATCTTCCCATCTGTTATGGTGATTGCTACAAGTTTCATGTTGTTGGGAGAGAGGACATTGATGTACATACCGTTTTTTAAACTTATCAACACACATTTTTGTCTAAATATGGTACTATGATATGAAATAACTTTTTATTTCAGGTAAGGATGTTGGGTTCAGGTAGGCTATTTTTGATTGAGGTACAAAATGCATGTCATATCCCTTCTGAGGTGTCCGTTAAGGAAATGGAAAATTAAGAAGATTAATAATCTGGAAAGTAACCGGGTTAGAGTAAAACATCTCAAGGTTTTGGATAATCAAATATGGAGCTTAATGTGTAAAGGGGAAGCAGAAAAACATAAACAACATGCTGCATTTGTATGGATATCTTGGTCATTATGAATTTAATTCTTTTGTGTGTGTTTCTGTTTTTTACGTAATGTTTGTGCTTTAACCGTTTTCTAACTTTTTGGCTTTGTATCATTCGAGTCTGTGTTAGAGGTTTATTTTTTTTTTGTCACCTAGAAGACATACTCCTAAAACCATACATACTCAATGTCATGCTTTTGATTCTCATTTTTTTGTAGATGCTTGCTCATCGGACTACAAAACAAATTATTAAATGTAGCAGATGGGTTCGGTTAAATGGGAATTTCTGATTATGCAGGCTACTTCTAAGTCGGTTCATTTATCAGCAAGTGCTTATTTTGTAACGGAGTTTACGGGCATGAGATACATTAACCATGGGGCTATAGTTAATAAGGTAATTTGATTCCACAAAGTTACCTTATTATAAGCAAATGAGCCATTATCAAATGTATATTTTTTTTATATTCGTAATTGTTTGATGATATTTTTATTGTTGTTATAAGTAGGGTTTTGAATTGATTAGATGATTAGGCAATCATCGAATCAGTGGTCACGGTTTGAGGAGCGATATAGAGGTTGTTTTTGGCCACTACTCACACACAGCTATGCATAATACAAGTTTGGCAAGTTTATATTGCATTAACAATTTCAGTTTTCATAGAAAAATCAGACTACAATTTTGGCATGTTTGGATGTGCAACCAGATCCTGCTGCAGATGGCGACTTTTTATAGTTGAATTGTCAAATTAGTTTATAATGATATTTACTTGGATTTTGATAGTCATTATAGTGGACAAGGGAGACAGAGTTTCCACATGCTGTTTGGGTTGCTGGTCGTGGACTTATTGCTGCTCTTTTACCAAACTATGATGTGGCTGATAACTTATGGCTAGAGACTTTATCTTATGAGGTATGCTTTTATAAAACTAATACAGTTATACAATACTAATGGTGTTTGTATTAAAATTACTGTGTGGGCGACTTTTATATGGGTTGGTGAAAGTGGATATGGGTCAGAACAGATGATTTTTTGTGGGTAGAAACGATACTAATACACGTGAAGAAGCTAGACATCTATTAGCCCATGAGAAGTTCGACATTTCAAAAGACTTTGTTTATACAAATGTTGAACGGGATATGAGGCAGATTTGTTTTAAGGAGTGTTTGGACTTGTGCTTTAAAACTGATTGTTTGATTATTGCGCCCTTTAGTGGCAATAATAAGAATTTAATGTTTGGATAAAATCATCTTTTTTTTATGGGTCAAATAATCATTCTAACAGGCTACAACAAAAAATATAGAGCAAAGTTATTAAATCTGAGACTCATCTCATATGAAATATGTTCTGCTGTCACAGCAAAGTTACTAAATCTAGTATATATATATATATATATATATATATATATATATATATATATATATATATATATATATATATATAGTGTATCTTTATTTTCAGAACCCTGTTAAGTGCGGGAACTGCGAGAACTCCAATTTTGCATTAGAAAACATGCATGTTCATAAAACCATTTATGTTTTCTTACATACACCTTAATACACATACCCGTGTAACATACATGTTCATATAAAACCCTGTTAAGTGCAACATTCAATGCAAAATGGTTTTATACGAACATGTATGTTACGCAGGTATGTGTATGAAGGTGTATGTAAGAAAATATACATGTTTTGTATGAACATGCATGTTTTCTAATGCAAAATTGGAGTTCTCGCAGTTCCCACACTTAACAGGGTTCTGAAAATAAAGCCCCTATATATATATATATATATATATATATATATATATATATATATATATATATATATATATATATATATATATATATATATATATATATATATATATAAGGAATTTGGATTACGATTTAAGAATGATAATATTTTGGAAATGATAATCTATAAAAAACATTCGATTTCTTCGATGCGAGTTATTAAATATTCGAGTGCACGCAAAAACAAGTCCAAAGTTAATTCTTTATTGTGATATTGATTTATCCATTATGATTGAATTCCAGATTTATTTAACGATAATAGGTCATTAATATTTATATTGAACCTATTGGACTGACGAGCCCAGTAGGAGCTCAATAAGGATATTAACTGACAATATTAATGAGAAATACATCCTACGACTATTATTGTGATATAACTTGGAGATCAATAAGTTATCGGTAAATGGTTGGACTTATCAAGTTGATGAATTTGATAAACCATCAACCCTTCATACGACGACTTATCGATTTATGAGGTCATATCATAAGACCTCAATCTTTATGTGTAACGAGATCTTTACATGCTATATGTCTTACATGCGGATATATGCTTATGTGAACTACTTGATTTCTTGAGGCTTATGTCGTTATGTGATTGCGTGAGTTATGCATCGATGATCTTTATTTAGGTATATTTTGGCGTAAGGCCACTTGAGTCGAGACTTTGTCTCTAGCATCACACCGAACGATACCCAAACGATACCAAGTGATAACCAAAAACTTTTCAACAAACATTTCTTTCGAAAAACAAATGGAAACCATTCGGGAAACTATGGGAAAGATTAACTTTTGAGGATATATTGAGTTAAGTCTTATATATATGATTAGGTTGTGCCAAGTCGATAGTTGCATTGAAGTCTTAGCCGTACTCTCTTTTGCATACTCGTGATTATTTTGATTTTGCTTGATCTACTTGAGGTGAGTTTCATTGCCCCACTTTTACTCGTTCTTTATCTATTTCTAAACTTGGGGGAGAAAACATGCATCTATTTTCTCGGACCTGCTATTAAATTATTTTGCTATTAGTGTTGACTAGTTAAGGTTAGATTGCTGTAGAGGTTGCCTTAGGCTAGGGCTACTTGGAACCTAGCTAGAGAATAGACTTCTACTTACGGCCTAGACCCAGGGCAGTAACGGGTGGTTCCTTACTGTAGCGCGTTATCCTGGCTAGTGACCGCTGAGGGATCCACTCACTATGACCACTTATCTTCCTTAAGATAAGAAACTTATCATTGTGATTTGTTATGAAGTTGAAATGCTTATCTATGCCTGTCACTAGTCACACATAGCGCTTACTCTCCAGGTTCACTATTACTTTAGATTTAATCCTATGAACTCACCAGCGAAAGCTAACTTTTTAAGCATGTTTTCTCAGGTAATTAAATGCTTTTGGATGGCTTGGACTTGAAAGCTTGGTGAGGGCATGATTGAGGGAAATCGATGAAAATCTGATATTTTCTTTTATGGACCTACTTTATTTATTTTAATATGGGCTTTCCGTACTCAAATATTTTGGAAGAATGTAAACTTTAACTTGATGTTGACTTTTGTTTACATTACATCTATGATATCTTGTTATCTATACGTGTGATGATGCCAATTCACGTAGCACCCCGAAAGCTTGTAAGTCTTCCGCTGTATCAAATTTTGGGGGTGTTACATGCTTAAAACGAATGAAGCCATGTCTCAGACCGTTACGAAGACGCTTATGTACCATAAACATGTCAAAAACAGTTCCGTTTTTCTTGAATATCATCCATAAATTTCCCATTCCCCATTCATTCGGGAAGTTGAAAAACATGAATGATGTCAAAGAGTTACGTTTCCCACTGGTATAATTAGTTCCTAGTCGCTTAGCATTGTATTGCCCTCTATTTCCTATGTGCCTCGACCTCACATCCTCTCTCACTCTCGTTTGGAAGTCCTCACGTCCCTCTCTTTTACTAACCCCTTTTTTCTCTTTCACACAGTTCATTTTTTTATATCAGCTATTATACTTCAATCATTCAAAGTTATTTTGTTACTATGAAAGGAAAGAAAAAAAGTTAAGTACAACATGGTAAATACTTTTTTTAGGGCATTTGCATATATATTCCTCCAAAGATGCAAAATTGTATATATATCCTGTGCATGCATAAAAACCATTGTACTATGTGAATCAAAAACTTGTACGAAGAATATATATGCAATTATTCACCTTTGGAGGGATATATATGCAATTCTCAATTTTTTTTATTAGTGTGCGTCCTAATTTTTTAAAATGGGTTCCTTACTAGTGTATGAGATATGTGGTTTTTTTAATATAATTAGCGAAATTGGATTTAGTGAATCAGTGAATGTGACTGCCGAGAGCCCGAGACCCAAAGGAATTCTATGGTCATGTGTTCTGCTTGAAGGCAATCCCTTTGGTACAACAATTACCTCATCATACTTATGCAATAGTGGATTCAATGTAGGATGAACATTACTAATAGTAGATTCAGAGGCAATATCCCATGGGTTCAACATGGATACCATTAACAGGGTACACACAAACAACCATTTAAGAGAACTGTGTTCTACCATAATTCACCTTCTTATGCAATTGTTTCCCTTCCATATATTGTAAAGTAGGTTGTCACCACCAGGGCCGTCCTAGGGATTTTGGGTGCCCTGGGCCGTAACTAGAAAAAGGCCTACTTATAGAAAAATATGCGAGTAAAACAACCATTATCGATGCCAAAAATAAAGTTACAAGTAGAAGTTTTACCTTAAAATAGCCAAAACAAATGATGTATAGATTGATTGTATCACTGTTCCGATCAGTAGTTTTTTTTTCTTTTCTTTTCTTCTTTTCTTGTTTGAGGGATACTGGGAGTCGATGTATATGGGTTTTTTACAGATGTGACGTTATTATATATAATATATACAAAATAAATTCTAGTCCTACTATAAATCGTATCTACTTATAATCCTTCTTTCCTTCTATTGAGCTTTAAGGCCTGTCCAATGTATATGGGTTTTTTACAACTTTGGTGTCCCTCCAAATAATGGGCCTTGGGCAGTGGCCCATGCCGCCCCTGTTAATATCCGGGCCTGGTCACCACTCACCACCTTCCTTCCTTGATATACAAATTCTATCCTCAATTGCAAGAAATTACACATAATATCTCCTAAAATGACCAACCATAGCACACCAAATACCATCTAACCCCCCCCCCCCCCCAACCACACACATACAAAAAAAAAGGAATAAGCATCACATCTCTCTTGAATGTCTCACCTTGTATCTTCCAAATCAACCCTTACACTTTTGAGTACTAGTAAAAAAAAAACTACCACCAGCTACTGCCACTCGCAAAGGATAAGTATTTTTCATAGGACACCCGATTTTCTTAGCAGTTGAAATATCTAAACAAATTGTGTGTACTAACACTATTAATCAAAATTAAATATGCACTTAGTTGATTATTGAGATGACCTTTCACTCTCATAGTTTGAAAAGTATTCACTCTAGATAGGTCAGTTAGTGAAATTTTTTAAAATTGGAGGGTACCATGGACGGACCACATGTATGCCGGGTGTGACACGGGTTACACCCGATTTTAGGTCACGAAGTGCAAAAAGATTTCAAAACTGCCGTTTTTATTGTATGTGCAACAAAAAAAAATTAAATAAATAAAATAAAATAAAATAAAATAAAAATTTGCTACTTTTAACTCGTTTCTTAAGGTGTAATTTTAGTTAGCCTAACATTTCTTTTGTGCAACACCTTCTTAAAAATCCTGGGTCAGATACACCGGTGGTATATGCTTCTCATCTGTTCTGAGACAGTGGATCAAATGCAAAGTCCTAAATTGAGGAGCAAATATATGCCCAAAATATCAATAACGGAAACATAAAAAATATTGATGAACTTTTTATTTGTGTGATGTGTCCTTGGTCTTGAAGCTTCTTCGCGGGATCACGATAATAGAATTTAGTGTTTCCGAAACTTGCGGATAATGAATTTAGTTGTCCTTGGTCTTGTAGCTTGTTCACCGTATCTGGATTTCCTCTTTTATTTTATTTAGAGCTTCTGATTCTATCATTTGATCCTTAAGCATATACAAATCTTACCAAAAACTTTGTTAGATATCTGATTGCATGTGTTGAAGTTTTTAAAACCGCGCAAAAGAAAAACGCACCTTTTGTAAACATGCCATATGTCCTTCCTCATACGTGAAAGATTTCAAAGCCTTTTCGGTGTTTTCTACGTATTTTGCATGATTTCTAGCTTATCTTATAGAGCAATAATGATTCAATCAACATAGTAGAACGATTCAAAATGAAGGGAATGATATCCTCAAACAAATGAACTAATTTATTTATTTATTTTAAATAGAACGGCTTAGTACATATATAATTAGTGTGGTTAGTGAGAGCTCACTCTCATACTCCTACAGGAGGAAACCACTATTGGGAGACTCGAATTTGAGATCTCTCGCATGAGGAAGAGCCCCTGACCAACTCTGCTATGCAGATGTTGGCCAAATGAACTACAATTAACACACTAATATTTTCAAATCAATGCATAACCCACTTCGATTATAAATAAAATATCTTTTATTAGAATCGAAATCATCTCATTAAATCAATTATTAGAATGTAAAGCAAAATCATCCTCTTCACTAAATTGAATTATGGTTTTTTAGGAACAAAATAACTAACAATTAGGGTTTTAACTTTTGACTTTAAAAATTGCAGATTAAACAATAAATAATTTTTGGGTTGACTTGAATAATTCAATTTACATATTTTATATATATTCTTGATTCATTATATTTTTTTAGCACCAAAAAATTTCTTTACTTAAAAAATGTTAAATATACTAAAAAAGAGTTTCAGTGGGGTTTTATTATTATTATATAGATATATTTTATTTAAATATATGAAAATATATAATTTACATGAATTCGGTTTTCAATTTTTTAAAACCATATTCAAACCGAAAATCGAATATTTAATTTGATTCGGTTCGGTTTTGACAAATTCAATTCAATTATAAATTCGATTTGGTTCTATTCGGTTCGACTTCGATTTTTGATTCTAGTCGGTATTACTCGATTTGTGAACACCACTAAGAAAATGTATAAAACTTTATAGGTTTATTGACATTTAATGGTGTTTATAAATTGATTACACTAATAAATGAGAAATCATTTAATAAACAAAAGATTTTTCACTCATAATTGTATAAAAAAACACTTGTAGATGTGTAGAAAAACTGTTGGTTAATTGCTGTTAGAATGTTCCCAGATTAGGGTAAAGATAATCAATGAGTACCCGATATTCACTTGAAATTGTGTTATCACTTTCCAATAGAAACTATTCGACCTTATGCCTGGGTTACATGAATACCTCTATGGGATAAGACCAAGTGATGTTCTTGTTTTAGGCACAAATCAAGAACAGAATTGTATTCAAGTGTTTAGGGTTTGTGTTAATCGTCCTCATGCAGAATGTTATGACCTCTATTTATAATAGAGAATACTCAAACCCTAGCCCATGGAATTATGTATAATTAATGGCCCATTAATTATAACATAATACTTTCCATAATATTAGAAGTCAGTGGTTATCAGTGGAAACAATAATACTAGCAGTGGTAATGTTAACACATCAGTAGTAATAATAATACTAGCAGCAGAATCCACTATCCTACTAGCAGCAGAATCTACTGTCAGCAGAAACAGATTCATGCTATCAGCAGAATCAATACATAACCACTATTGAGTAAGGGGATTCAGTGACCAAATGGGAGTACACTCCGTACCTCCAAACCCATTACCAGGTGTGAATTAATCCCTCAAATGCACTAAATTTTCCAACAATCCTCCCCAAATTTAGTTCACTTCCTTTGCATGAAAAAATAATCACAAAACAAAATATATGCATAAATGAAAATATCTTGAAGATTGAATTCTCATCTTAGTACATTACACGTTCAAATATTCGAGAATCAGGGTGTTCTAAGAATTGAATCCTTCAACCCATTTGAATACCTGAAGATAAAATGCACATACATTTTCAAACACTTAAATAAACCTGACACTATACCAGCCATGTGTCCATATCCAATTCATAAATGTTGTAAAAGCTAAAAATCCAAAGCTTCCTGGAGCGGCAAAATTTCAACATTTACATAGGTGGTTCCTCTTTATTCATGCTCCTTCCAAGCACTTTCTCAAAGAAATTAACCATTGAGAAGTAAAGACTTCATCCTCCTTTTCCAGCAAGTTCTGAGCACAACCTTGGGATGTAATATAAAACATGTGCTCCAGTCCACTAAATGTCCAGCTTTCTACATTGAACTTAGCTCCCAAGTTTCCTCAGGAGGGAGTTGGGTGTCTTAGCATTCAGTGACTAAGTTGGACTTAAACCCATCCCTTTAGTAGATTTAAAACCAAGTCTCTAGCCAAACCCTTCGTCAAGTGATCAACTAAGTTATGTTGAGATCTAACAAACTCTATAGATACCACCCCATTCATGATAAGCTCACGAATCATGCTATGTCTGACACCTAAGTGTCTAGACTTCCCATTGTACATTTGGCTATAAGTCTTTGCCAATGTAGCAGCACTATCACAACGGATAGAAATATGTGCTATAGGTTTAGGCCACAATGGAATATCAAGAAGCAAGTTTTTCAACCATTCAGCTTCTTTGCCAGCAGTTGCTAAAACCACAAATTCAGACTCCATTGTTGAACTGGTGATGTAAGTTTGTTTCTTGGATGCCCAAGAAATTGCACCTCCACCAAGTAGGAATACCCAGCCACTAGTAGACGAATTGTCTTCAGTGTTACTGATCCAACTTGCAGCTGTGTATCCTTCTAATACTGAAGGATAACTAGTATATGAGAGACTATAATCCATAGTTCTCTTCAAATTGCCAGTGATGAGCACTAGGATTACTAGTATATCTGCTCAGTTTACCCACAACAAAAGCAATATCAGGTCTTGTAAAAGTCATGGCATACATCAAGCATCCAATTACCTTAGAATACTCAAGTTGAGATACAGCTTTACCAGTATTAGGCATTAGCTTCTCACTTGTATCCATAGGAGTACTCACTGGGGTACATTCAAAGTAATTAAATTTCTTCAACACATTCTCAATGTAATGAGACTGAGAGATAGAAATTTTGTTACTTTCATGTTTAATCCTAATGCCAAGGATAACATCAGCATCCCCCATATCCTTCATGGAGAACTTTGATGACAAAAATTCCTTTGTAAGGTCAACTTGATTTTGGTCAGTGCTAAAGATCAACATGTCATCAACATATAGAAAAATGATAACTCCTTTACCAGATTCATCAAATTTGCTATATACACATTTGTCAGCTTGGTTAAGTAAATAACCACTAGACAAAACCACTTCATCAAATTTTTGATGCCATTGCTTAGGTGTCTGTTTTAGTCCATAAAGAGACTTAATCAGTTTACACACCTTGTTTTCATTGCCAGGAATGATGAAGCCCTGAGGTTGGTTCATATAAACTTCCTCATCTAAGTCACCATTCAAGAAAGCTGTCTTCACATCCATCTGATGAATAATCAAATTGTGAATTGATGCCAAAGAAATCAGCAATCTTATGGTACAGATACGAGCCACAGGAGCATAAGTATCAAAATAGTCTATCCCTGACTTTTGTTTAAAGCCCTGAATAACTAGTCTTGCCTTGAACTTTTCAACAGTTTCATCTACCTTCGTTTTCTTTTTGAAAAATCCATTTTCTACCTAGAGGTTTGCAACCAGGTGGTAGATCAGTCAACACATAAGTGTTGTTGCCCATGATGGAGTCCATCTCATCATTAATTGCTTCTTTCCAGAAAGCAACTTCCTGGGACTTCATTGCTTCTTCAAATATTTTGGGATCATCCTCAACAATGAAGCAATAGGAGTATTGATCAGAGACCTCACTCCTTGTACCTTCGACTAAGTATAATTGAAACTCAGGTCCAAATGACTTTGGAGTCCTAACCCTTTTGCTTCTTCTGAGCTCAGGTTCAGGTTGTTGTTCCACAACCTCATCAGGGACCTCATCAGATACCTCTGAAACACCAATGTCATTGATTCCATTTGGAATTCTTTGACTTGGTCTAGGGACTGATGAGAATCTATTCTCATCAAAGAGTGCATCCCTTGATTCAATTATTGAGTTGATTGAAACAGATTCATTAGGTTCAATAACATAGAACCTATATGCCTTGGAATGCTCAGCATATCCAACAAAGATGCATTCAATGCCTCTTTCACCCAAAGTTTTCTGCTTTGGATCAGGGAGTCTTACAACAGCCCTACAACCCCAAACCCTGAGATAATTCAGGTTGGGTTTCTTTTTAGTCCAAAGTTCATAAGGGGTTATTTTGTTCCTTTTATTGGGAACCCTATTTAGTAAATAGCAAGCTGTTAACATAGCTTCACCCCAGAACCCTTGACTCAGCCCTGAATAGGACAACATGGAATTAACCATCTCCTTCAGCACCCTGTTTTTCCTTTCAGAAATTCCATTTTGTTGAGGAGTATAAGGGGCAGTCGTTTCATGGATTATACCTACAGACTGAAAATACAGAGTATCCATGTACTCACCTCCCCTATCAGTCATGAATATTTTGATTAGAGACCCTTGTTGTAATTCAACTTCAGTTTTAAATACTTTAAATTTATCTAATGCTTCATCCTTAGTATGTAACAAATAAATGTAACAAAACCTAGGAGCATCATCAATAAAAGTCACAAAGTATTTCTTGTTTCCCAAAGAAGGAGTAGCGTGTAGATCACATAGATCACTATGAATCAGCTCCAAAACTTTAGTTTCACGTTTTACACTTTGAAATGGTTTCTTAGTTATTTTGGTCATCATGCAAGTTTTACACTTTTCAGTGTCCATATCAAAGGCTGGAATTAACCCATCCTTGGACATATCTCGCATTCTTTTAAAGTGCACATGGCTAAGTCTTGCATGCCATAGGGTTGAATCATTAAGTTTAGAGGTTGATATAAAAGTAGAATTAACATTATCATAAACAATATTAAGTCTGAACATTTGATTACACAAATATCCAAAACCAATAAATACAACATGTTTAGATAAAACAAACTTATTAGATTTAATAACTTGTTTATAACCACAATTATTCAAAACACTACTAGAAACCAAATTCTTTCTAATATCAGGAACATATAAAACATTAAATAAAGAAACAATCTTTCCAGAACTTAACTTCAAATCAACACATCCTTTTCCATGCACCAGGGCAGTTGACTCGTTTCCTTTATGAAGAATAGAACCATCATTCATTGACTCGTAGGTCTTGAACCAGCTTCTATCTTTACACATATGAATTGTTGCACCAGAGTCAACCCACCAAGCAACATCATCATCCTGCACAAAATATATTTCAGATATATATGTAACATAATAAATCTCAAAAGACTTATTAAATATATTCTGACCTTTCAGAGAATTGGTGTTACCATTCCCTCCACTTGTGCCTGATCCATTGGTTTTATTGCCAATCTTAACACCTTTACAATCTTTCCTGAAGTATCCAGTTTTACCACACTTCCAACAAGTCACTTTTGGTTTCTTGTTAAGATCAGATTTGGTGTTATCCTGATGCTTACGCTTGCCCTTGTTGTCATTGTACCTGGAGGAGTTGTTATGCTCCACCATATTGACAACTGATGGACCAGTAGCATTGCTACTCTTTGGCTTGTCAATGTCTTGTGCTTTGAGTGAATCCTCAATACGCAAGTGACTGCCCAACTCAACAAAAGTTAATTCCTTCTTCTTATGTTTCAGCATATGCTTAAAATCTTTCCAAGAAGGAGGTAATTTATCAATGATACAAGAGACTGAAATAGCCTCATCCATGTTCATCTTGTGTTGTGTGAATCGACCAAGTATACTAAGAAGTTCATTGTATTGTTCCATGACAGGTCTAGAATCAACCATTTTGTAATTGTTAAAATTACTTACAAGGAACTTCTTACTTGATGCATCCTCAGCCATATATTTGGCTTCCAAGGAATCCCATAGTTCTTGAGAAGTTTCAAGATTCTGATAAATATCAAATAGAGAATCAGACATACCATTGAGAAGTAAACCCCTGCAGACATAATCATCATTCTCCCATTTGCTTCTTGCCCTCATCTGTTCCATAGTAGCATCTTCTCCAAAATCTTCTGGAATCTCAGTTGTCAGAACATATACCACATTCATACTTGACAACAAGAAGTGCATCTTCTTTTGCCATCTTCTGAAATCAACACCTTCAAACTTTTCCAACTTTGAAAAGTTAGCAGCCATTTGTCTCATAGCAGCAGCCATTGATTATCACTAATAGTTTCTATTGATTGTTGGTTAATTGCTGTTTGAATGTTCCCAGATTAGGGTAAAGATAATCAATGAGTACAGGATATTCACTTGAAATCGTGTTATCACTTTCCAATAGAAACTATTCGACCCTATGCCTGGGTTACACGAATATCTCTATGGGATAAGACCAAGTGATGTTCTTGTTTTAGGCACAAATCAAGAACAAAATTGTATTTAAGTATTTAGGGTTTGTGTTAATCGTCCTCATGCAGAATGTTATGACCTCTATTTATAATAGAGAATACTCAAACCCTAGCCCATGGAATTATGTATAATTAATGGCCCATTAATTATAACATAATACTTTCCATAATATTAGAAGTCAGTGGTTATCAGTGGAAACAATAATACTAGCAGTGGTAATGTTAACACATCAGTGGTAATAATAACACTAGCAGCAGAATCCTACTAGCAGCAGAATCCACTGTCAGCACAAACAGATTCATGCTATCAGAAGAATCAATACATAACCACTATTGAGTCAGGGGATTCAGTGACCAAATGGGTGTACACTTCGTACCTCCAAACCCATTACCAGGTGTGAATTAATCTCTCAAGTGCACTAAATTTTCCAACAAAAACTGGAGTTTAATTTTGTTCTTTTTAAGTCGTTTAGTGAAAGGGTGTTTATTTAAGCTTATTTTTGAGCTTCTTAGCTTGTGTGATTTCTGCTTATCTTTCATACACCCGAAACTATAATAAGCTTATTTAAGCTCATATGCCTCAAAATAAGCTGAAAAATTGGGCTATAGACATAAGGGTAGGGATCTAGTGAGAAGAAAACTTATAACGAGAAGGATGAGAAATAATTATAACTATATATTTGAGATGCGTCGACTTGAATTAGACGCATCTCTATTCATTTAGATGCATCCTAATTAGTTTCGAGAGTGATTTTGAAATGAAAACGATACAAAGTAGTACTTGAAACAAATTTGACACGCAGAGGACGAAAAATACATAAGATTTGTCTAACTTGCAAAAATGCATCTAATATATGTATATGCATCTAATTTTTAGCTAGAAAATATACTAGGGTGCATCTAAAAGATTAGGGATGCATCTAATTTAAGTTGATGTATCTCTAATATATGGTTATAGTTATTTCTCATCATTCTCATTTTAAGATTTGTTCTCATTTGATCCAAAGTCATAGACATAAACCGAAATCATATAAGTAAAAATAATAATAATAAAAAATAAATAAGGTTAAACAAACACCATCTAGTTAAATGAAAGAATCTTTAGCCTTTACATTCCATCCCCTCTTCCCCGCCACATAAATCCTGATGATTCTCCATTTCTCCGGTAATCTCATATTTTCCTTTTATTTCTTTTGATTTTATTCGATTTCGTATAAATTTGCAAATGCATGTATTATACTATTCGTATCTTTAGCTTGAAAATAAAACGCTGTATGGTATATAAACCCTTAGTTATTACTACAATATATCGAGAGTTTATTTCAACAGTGATTAATCAATTTATTATATAATGCGATTGAAGATAGTTAACAATTTGTATTAGTAGCATGAGGTGGGAGACTTTGCTATCCATCTATTTTAGTTTTTCCATGTTAAATACATATAACTCGATTAATCATATTAATTGACAAATAATTTGATTAAGTAAGTTATATGTACTTAATAAGAAAAAGTAAAATAGATTGATAACCGACATAAAAAAATGGACAAGTTGGATACATTTTCATTCACTAAACCATATAATTTATACTTGCTTCCACGATCGGGGAAATTTAGTCGAATGCACTTACAGATGAGACTAAATGAGTAATCGTCTTATTTGGTTCGTATCGATATGTGAAAAATGAACACCTCGATCAATTTATAGCTATAAATAAAGGAAAAATATTGCATGTCTTTACCTGTACATATGCTTGCCATTAATATAAACATGTACATTTGCTAGCTACCTAGGATACAATTGTGTTATGCTGTATTCATTAGCCGAAGAATTAGAGCTAAGTTGTTGGTTAATATCTCCGGTAAAGAAAGCAGGTTGTTTAGGTGGAGGCAAAGCGCTATCACTAACTAGCATTAGAAGCACTGACAACATTGTTGGCCTATCTTTTGCGAGATGTTGTACACATAATAGCCCAACATGTATTGACCGTACTACTTCGGAGACCACACATGAGTCACGTATTGATTCACTTATTAGCTCCATTGACCTGTCTTCCTTGTAGAGTCTCCATGCCTGCATAACAAAGGAATTCATTTTTAGCTTATTCTAAGAGAAAGGTGTTAAATATATATCTAATTGAGGCTTGATTTTAATTTACATGTCCAAGAAGATTGTCACTGTGATCTTCATGAAAGAATTCTCTGTTTTTCTTCCCACTCACTATCTCCAACACAAGAACACCAAAACTAAATACATCCGACTTTATAGAAAAACGCCCGTGTACTGCATACTCGGGAGAAATGTAGCCGCTGCAACGTAATTAATCAAAATAAACTGCGTATTAGTATTTGAGGAAAAAGTATTAGACTTGAGAACCACACGTTATGGATGCTTACTATGTTCCGACCACTTTCTTTGTCATAGCATTTGTATCGTGTCCTACAAACTTTCTAGCAAGGCCGAAGTCAGATATTTTAGGATTCATGTCACTGTCCAGCAATATGTTAGCTGCCTTCAGATCTCTATGGATAATTTGAAGGCGTGAGTCTTGATGTAGATACAAAACCCCTCGAGCCATTCCATGTATAATGTGATAGCGACGTGGCCAGTTAAGTATAGAACTTCTTGTATCATCTGTATAATGTTAAATATTAGTCGGTGTAAATTTGGCAAGGAAGTGTAGGAGTTGCGTTGAAAACATGGAGGGTCAAACCAAATAGAAACGAGTCCAAGCTTTTGTTAGACATGTATTCATATATCAAAATCATCTCATCTCCATAAATGCAGTATCCAAGAAGCTTCACAAGGTTCCGATGCTGAAGCTTGGCAATTGAAATCAGTTCATTTTTGAATTCATCGAACCCTTGTTCTGATGTCTTTGAAAGCCGTTTCACGGCTACTTCTAGTCCGTCTTCCAAAACACCCTAAAAGATTAATATTAAGACTTTATGATAACTCTAATTTCTGCACATTTGTATTATGCTTCGCATACTGTTTAAGAAGCATTACAAAATTACCTTGTAAACGGGGCCAAAGCCACCTTCTCCGATCTTATTTGAGTCACTGAAGTTTTCCGTGGCCTTTTCTACTTTATATAGGCTAAAAAATTGAATATCCCCAAGATGTTCCGTCTGCACACTTGTATTCTTTTTATCAAGGGCATACTCTAAGTTTCCTACAGATTATAATGTTCAATTTCTAAATGTATAAATTATAAAATCATACTTTGATCCTGTTCAATTTCTATAAACAAAAAGTGGCTCATTGGTTTTACCTTGCTTTTTTATATGAAGTGTTTTCTTTCTCTTCCAACAGAAACGCACTACAGCAGACAGAAGCAGTGTGGCTGACAAAATTGATAGGATCATGATGAGTAATTCTATCCTTTTTTTGACCATATGACCTTCTGATTAGAAATGATAATAGTCAGTAAGTATGAAACACTTAGCTAAAAACATCAAGATATTGCAATGCAAGCTAATATAGTGGTATATATGTTTACCTGCTAACTCAGAGGCAGGCATTTTTATGTAAATGTTATGATCTTCATCATATTCTCTGACATCCATCAGCTCACCAAACCACAGCAAACATCCACTTCCACCGTTTCTGATATCTAAATTTGAATAAGCTGTACAAGAGCAATCCATTCCGCAGGCCATCTCACATTCTCTGAGTGACATGCTGTAATTATACCATGACCTTCGTGTGTCTGGAAGTTTCACTCCTGATACTTCTCGAAATCCATACTCACTCCCACAATCTAAAGGCTTTTTTCTTTGACACCCATTCGACCAATCAGATGATTGCCATTCTTGTGGAAATTTTGGCTCAAAACCTTCCATACAACTACAAGGTGGATGCTTGGTTATGCTACAGCTTCCATACGCACCACATATTTCAAAACGCGCACAACTATCAACTCCAGGATCTGCATACACAATCCATTCTTGAGTTCTCTCAATCCAATGCAATATCTGTGTCCTTCCGTCCCATGTCAAAACTATCCTCTCAACAACTGAACCTGTAAGTTCATATTTATTATATATTTCCTTCTGGTTAACAACAAACTCAGTCGAGTAAACTGGATTTGGTATGTCAATTGGAAAGCCGCTAAACCCAAGACCATTCCATGGTCCAAGTCTAGATAGTATATCCGGACCTTTCCTTCCGAATATCTGCGGATACCCACTTGTCTCTACCCAGTTTTTATACACACCAATTGAAGGATCATCAGGACTCTTCCAAGATGTCACGTACCTCTCTAAACCAGTCACTAAATCCTTCCCGAATCTCATTCCTGCTAGTAATGTGTCAGTAGGAAAATCAAAACTTTGCCAAATCGGTGTTTGATTTGTGCTATTTTTATCCCACACAACAAGATTTCCGCTATCCAGAAGCTGCACCATCACATCCTTACTCGTCGTAGTAGCTGTTGAATTCGATGACCAGATTACGTTATTGCCACCACTGAGAATAGTCAGGTTTCCCTCTTGGCTAACTTTGAGCATGCCCGATGTGTCTGTAATTGGTGTCTCTCTGTTAGCAACCCATACAACAGTACCTTTTGAAATCTTCTTGAACCATATCCCCAAGTATCTATTCATGGATTTCCCGGGGCTAAAGAAGCCAAGTTCATACATATTATCGCTTGAGACGATAGTTTCACCGTCTTTGATTCCTTGACTTATGGATATGGTATCAAGTGCTACACAATTTAGTATCAGCAAGAACAGAGAAACAAAGATGAATGTCAATATGGAACGATACTCCATGCATGAGTTCATTTTGAGTAATAGTCAAACCAGATACGTAACACGTCTTAAAACAGGAAAGAATGTAACCAGTTTATTAATCTGACCCATGCTGTCTTGTACTACGAATAATAATATATTTTTTTGAGCAAATGAATAATAATATATTGCTATCCGAATGATTGATAATTTCAAAGTCAAAGGTCAACTAAATGCTTATTTGGCATTTTCTGTGATGACTAGTTCTCAATTAAGGACCATTTATTTAAAAAGAAAAAGATTGAGAGATTATGACTAATTTTGTGCTTAATTTATTTGTCATTACTTTATTGAATTGTGTAAAAGTAAGTCCGGTTGATACAACTAATGAATTATTGTCACACATGTTTAGACACAAAATTAGATATAACTTTTAGGTATGTCAATCATTTCTCTTATTTTAATTGACACTTGGCTTGATCTGATAGTGTTCTTATTAATTTCTAATTATGCCATATGTCGGTAACAAGTTTTTAGAAGGATAGGAGTCTATAATATCACTTCTAACACAAGATTATATCATTTCTTTTTTACCATGGTTTCCGTTTTTTTACTGACTAATTGACCGAGTTTGAGCCCACTTCCATAGGGACTCAAATTTGGTGCAAAGCGCTACTCTTCATGGTTTGTACCAAGCATGATTTAAACTTGGATTCTCATATTTTAGTAATGATAGTCACAAGCTTTTTACCAACTTGACCGCCTCTAAGTTATACCATCTTTGATTGTGTGATTTACATATTTATACATAGTGCAGCATACAACTATGAGTTTGATTGTCGCTTCAGAGTCAACAAAGAACAACGTAGGTTCGGCTTTATACTCATTGGTGGGTTATTATGTGGGTGAAAATCAAATCAATATTGTACTCCTTTCGTCCTTTAAGTGTCCACCTTATTATTTTTGTTTGTCCATAAATAAGTGTATACTTTCAAATTACATCCAATCAAAACACGTTTACAACAAAAGTAAGACATTTGATTGGTTTGTGCTTTCCTAAAACTGTCACTATCAAAGTCGACATTTATGTATAGACGGATGGAGTAGTAAACATTTAGGGACCATTTGGTTTATAAGTGGATTGGATTCAGATTTAGATTCGATATAGGATTCGGATTTGAGGTAGGTTTAGGAGAGAGAAATTATATTTTTTAAATATATTTTATAATAAATTTTAAATAAAATATATTATTTTGAATGATAAAATAATAATAAAAAAACTGTGAGGGTTCCATATTATAGAGAGAAAGAAATTGAAAGGGCTGACAAAATTATACAGGATTTTTCTAACTTGTGCCTAGTTAAGCATATTAAAAGACAGTGGGACCCCACAGAAAAGGACATGAGGATCCACACAAAAGTACAGTTTCGTGGATCCCTATGTCCTTTTCTGTGAGACCCCGCTGTCCTTTAGTGTGATTAACTTGTGCCCCTAAGGCACAAGTAGACAAACCCAATTATACATACCCACTTGATGCCTATCTAAACGGCCGACTATTATTTTTTATTCAAAAATCCATTCCACGTTTCAAAAGCAACAACCAAACAAATTAAAAATGTCTTTTCAAGTTGAAACTAAATGTTAGCTTCTGAACACATCTTAGAAGTTAAGTTAAATAAACCCGCCAACTTTGAAAAACAAAAGATATGGTTCTCACGGAGTCACGGTCTAAGAAAGTTCCTACAAAAGTTGCAGTAATGTATTAAAAAAGACTTCTTGATACATTTTTATATTCTCTATATATAATTTTTCTTGTGTTAATATCTGCATGACTAACTGTGCAAAATTCTACTAGAACATCTTCCATCTGACATGCATGCACGACATGTGCATATGGAAATAGTGGCAGACTGGCAGGTCAATTTTTGCCGTTTTCAGTAGCGTCAAACACAAAGTTATACGTAGTAGAAGAATTGTTAATTCAAATAAGTCAAATGGGTTTGCTCAAAAAAAAAAAAAAAGTCAAATGGGTTAAATTCGCATTTAAATGTAGCCGAAATATTAC
Source organism: Artemisia argyi (assembly GCA_030686995.1). NCBI lineage: Eukaryota > Viridiplantae > Streptophyta > Magnoliopsida > Asterales > Asteraceae > Artemisia > Artemisia argyi. The sequence goes on from CM060699.1 coordinate 122,972,176, forward strand.
TATTTAATTGTCTGCTTTGTTCTTTCTTCAGAAAGTGCCTATGATATTTCCTCTTTCACCAATTATTGTGCAGGTGCAACTTGCAAGTCAAACTAAGGTGATAGCAAAATATATCCAACTAGATATTACTTTTATCAAAATAATTATTGTAATAGTCAACTCAACCTTTTAGTTTTTTCTTATACATTTGACATATATCTAAAAGAAAAGTCTAAAATACATATCTGAGATATGTTATATGATACGTTTACATCATTTTTCTTTTTTCGTCTCAAAAATCATCCCTAAGGTATTAAAGTTGGCACAAAACCATCCCTCCGTTAGAAATATCAGTTAATGAGGACTAATGATGCAAATTATTTTCGGTTATCTCCTAACAAGAGTTAAAATATTTGCATCGTTAGTCCTCATTGATTATAGAAATAAAATATTTGCATCGTTAGTCCTTATTGAGTTAAAATATTTGCATTGTTAGTCCTCATTGACTATAGAGTTAAAATATTTGCATCGTTAGTCCTCATTGAGTTAAAATATTTGCATCGTTACCATCGCCACTACCCACCACCGCCACCACCATACCCACCACCGCCACCACCACCACCGCCACCAACACCACCCACTAACACCCACCACCACCACCGCCACCACCACCACCCACCAACACCCGCCACCACCACCACAACCCACCAACACCCGCCACCACCCACCAACCCCACCACCACCGGTGGTAGTGGTGGTGGTGGTGGGGGTTGGTCGGTGGTGGCGGCGGTGGTGGTGGTGGGTGGTGGTGGTGGCGGCGGTGGTGGGTGGTGGCGGTGGGTGGTGGTGGCGGTGGGTGGTGGTGGGTGGTGGTGGTGGCGGTGGTAGGTATGGCGGTGGTGGGTGGTGGTGGTGGGTATAACGGTGGTGGTGGTGGTGGCGGTGGCGGTGGTGGTGGGTGTTGGTGGGTGGCGGTGGTGGGTGGTGGCGATGGTAACGATGCAAATATTTTAACTTAATGAGGACTAACGATGCAAATATTTTAACTCTATAGTCAATGAGGACTAACAATGCAAATATTTTAACTCAATAAGGACTAACGATGCAAATATTTTAACTCGATAGTCAATGAGGACTAACGATGCAATATTTTAACTCAATGAGGACTAACGATGCAAATATTTTAACTCTTGTTAGGAGATAACGGAAAATAATTTGCATCGTTAGTCCTCATTAACTGATATTTCTAATGGAGGGATGGTTTTGTGCCAACTTTAATACCTTAGGGATGATTTTTGAGTCAAAAAAAGAAAAAGGATGTAAACGTATCATTTAACATACCTCAGGGATGTATTTTGGACTTTCCTCTATATCTAAGTATATTCGATACTACATATTAGATATAGGAGTAACTGCAAAAATACTTCTCTACTCCAAAGCTAAAAAGGAGGGGCAAGTTATGTGACTTGAAAGAAGAAAGGTAGGTTATTATGTAAAGTTTAGTATAGATTTCTTTTTTATGAAAATAACTTACCAGCTAGCATCAACGATTTTTAGCACATTAATCTAAATGTTTTCAACATTATAAAAATAAATTTAAGATGGAATCTTGTAGAAACACAACAACAACAACATACTCAATCCCGCCGGGACGAGGTATGGGGAGGTAAGATGTAGACAGATCCTACCCTTACCCTAGGATAAACCTGAAAATAAGGAGACCTCCGGCTGGTGTGTGCAGTGGAATCTCAAAGGAAAGACGAGAAAAAATAAATAAAAATAAAAATAAAAATAGATAGATAAAATAAATATATAAATAAAAACTAAAAAAATGAAATAGAATATAAAAAATAAAAAAATAATAATAATAAAAAAATTATATATATATATATATATATATATATATATATATATATATATATATATATAATAACAATAATAATAATAAAATGAAAAGAAAAAAGAAATAATAATAATAATAATAATAATAATAATAATAATAATAATAATAAATCAACATGGAATCTTGTAGAAAGAAAATCTAAAATTTAAACTTTTTCCCACTGCCACAATAAATCAACATGAAATTTATAAATAGGCCATAATGGTAATGAATCTAATATATAAAAATTCTTATTTATATCTTATATAATAGATTCAAGCCCCGTTCGATTGACGTGCTAGTTTCATAATTTTTATTTTTAAGTAGAGAAAATTCCAAAATACATCCATGTGGTTTGCCCTAATCCCGCTTTACATCCTCGTGCTTTTTTTAGCGCAAAATCATCCCTCCGTTAGTAAAGTTGACACAAAAACATTCATTCGTTAGTAATATCAGTTAATGAGGTAACGATGCAAATGATTTTCCGTTATCTCATAACAAGAGTTAAAATATTTGCATCGTTAGCCCTCATTGACTATTCTTACGTTTTAATCTTTTTTCGTCCGTTTTTTTTACGTTTTCGTCCGTTTTTATCCGTTTTCATCTATTTTCTCATTTTTATCCATTTCTTTCGTTTTTCTCACGTTTTCATACGTCTTTATCCATGTTCATACACTTTTATTTGTTTTCGTCTATTATTTTACGTTTTCATCCATTTTTATACATGTAATAAGTATGAAAACGGACAAAAATATATGAAAATAGATAAAAACATATTAAAACTTGACATTTGATAAAAAAAAATGTTTCTATATTGATTTAAATCACGATTTTGACCCCTTTCTGATCTGAATCATCAAAAGTGTAACTCACAAAAGTTGTTCGAAATGATGTTTTACATCAAAAACTGCGAGATTTTAACTTGAAATTGCAAAACAATGATTGTTTACTACCAAAACTCAAGCAGTTTTTAACCAAATTCATAACTTATACAATTATAAACTCTTGTAATCTTATAAGTTTGATGATTTATACAAGTTATAACTTATAAGATTTACAAGAGTTTATAAGTTTATACTCCCTCTGTCCTATATTAAATGTCCAGATTGACTTTTTGAAGTCTTTATTTCTCTATTTTTACCTTAAATATTTATGTTTCTCTTATATAATACTTGATGCAAAATATATGAATTAAATGAATTTTAAATATATTTTCACTATGTATAATTTTTATCAAATATTATATAACAAAAGAATAAAGTATTTAAGGTCAAAGTTGAAAAGAAATACTTGAAAAGTAAAAATTGGACTTTTAATATGGGACATAGGGAGTAAGTTATGAATTTGGTTGAAAACCGCTTGAGATTATAAGTTTATAAGTTTACAAGTTATAACTTATGAGGTGGGGTAGTAGTAGCAGGTCGAACACGAGTTACTGGTGTTGTAGCAGTTCGACCACGAGTTGTCCTGTTTGGGTTTCGTTTTGGAGCCATGTATCTACATCACAAAATGTCACAACTCGTAATTTCATATCCCTTTTCAGATGTCGAAATTTCATTTTCATATTGAGAAGTTACTATTCACCGATCACTATTCATCATTTTACTATTCATCATTTTTGGAGTCAGTTTGAGATTCCGAGAAGCGTTCAGAAAATTCACTATTCACATGACACTATTCATTTCCGGAGAGAAAACACTATTCATGTACCTTATTCATTTCATCGTAAATTTAGTTTACGGGTAATTAAATTCGCGTAACTAGGTTGGTTTAGCGGCGAATTCAAGAATCACTAATAGGGACACTTCATACGGACTAGAAATAGATTACACATCATCACAATAGCATTTGCATACTATTCCACTCGTAGGATATTCAAATTAACATTTTTGATATATTTGACGTTTTACGTAAGTTTATTTTTAAAATAAACGTTAACACGCGATCGATAAATGTGACTAACATATCCGACACTTCCTACAATGGTCCCGATATATTTTTACACTTCTTACAACGTTACAAATATTATAAAAATCATTTACCCGGTGTTTTGAAAATTATTTAAATTATATCGTACGTCTAATATAATTACGACGGTTTTCTTAAAAACTAAACGATAATCATCCGAACACTCAATACTTGTACCCAACATATTTTTACAACTTTTATGACTTTATTATGTCCCGAAAAACTTCGTCATATTTTATTTCAACTCGTCACGATTTATTTTTAGTTAACTCGGTACCCGATAAAAAAATAACTAAAACTAAACACATAATATCTACATTTTAACCCCAAGCTTCCCATACACTCCTCATTTCTTTACATTTGCCGCCCCCCCCCCCCCCCCCCCCCCCCTTTAACTACAAATACATATGGTTAATTTAAATTGATCTATTATTTACCATTATGCCATCAAGATCAAGATATTTATCTAAAACACCAAGACTTATCACTTTAACAAGCAAAATTCATTTTTTCATCCTCTTCTCTCTTGGTGCTCGGCCATGGATCAAATCCCAAGCCAAATCCATTGATTTTCCAAGTTCAAGTCATATTCAAGCTTATTTAGTAATCCTTGTTAGGGTTTTGAAGTAAAAATCGAAGGTTTTATTAGGTTTTCATCATCAAAACTCTCTAATCTTTCAAGTAAGTATGTCAAGCTCTTTTTCATGATTTTACCAAGTTCTAATTATGTTCATATGATTTTTATACAAGATCTACATGCATATGCTAGTTTATACCACTCTATTTAAACTTTTATATCTTTTAAGCCTTAGAAATGGATAATAGATAGATCCTTGGTAGATTAACTTGGTGGATGATGTTTAGGAACTCATGACACCCTAAGAAGGTGTATGGTAAGAATAAATTAGTTTGGTGGTGATTGAAAGTGATTTGGTTAGATTTGAAACAAGTTTGAAACTAGGAAAATGATTCTTGAAACTATATATATACCTACTGTCCTTATTTTAAAAACGTGGGAAACTCAGTGGGTTGTGGGAAACTTTTGACTAAAGATTTAGAAAATACTTTCAAAAACGAAGCCGTGGGCGAAAGAACGGATAAAAACAAGCTTATAACGAAGGAGATATGATTTTTGCAAGTTTAACGACGAAAACTATTTTCTGAAAATTATACGTGCTGTTGGACGATTTTCGACGGACAAAGAGAGGCGTTAGATGTAACCTAAAGGAGCCAAATCATCAAAAATATATTAGTATACGTTAAAACGAATCCGTGGATATAAAGAACGAGGAAAATGAACTTATAACGACAAAGATATACACATTTCAAAATCGTCAAAACTCTACTTATTTTAATAGTCACTAATAGAAATAATAAACTACGTACTAAGTACTATATTTTCTAGATATATTGTTAAAGAGCTATATTTTTAACCAATGAAGTACGTATGACCCAAAGCTTATTTATACGACTAATTGATGTTATTTTAAGGATTTCAAAGCGATGGATGTAACACTAACATTTTATATATGATATATTACGACTAGTTTTTATAAGTCTAGTTAGACTTATTTTTCCTAAGTATGAAAAAATATTTTACTTTGACAATAACTAGTATTTTCAAGTTACGAGTGGTATAGGCATCATGTGCATGTGCATTCATTACATCACGTCATGATCTAAAGTAGATCGTCATTACTTATATTAGGTTGCTGCTATATTCGCGCCTTGTTGTTCCTATCATTTCACGTCATAGTATCATGGTTTCAGGTGAGTTTTCATAGCCCCATTTTAATTCAATATTTTGATTTCAAATCCCATGAGGGAGAATACATCTCATCACTTATTTTTTGTACATGCCAAAGTATTAAATTTCTTACATTGCTTAAGTTGCCTTATTACCACGAAGTCCCCTTTATTATCATGGAACGTTAATTAATCTACAAGCAAGAGTGAGTGAATAGATCTATTGAGGGTGACTCCTCCATCCGTGTTTGGGTTGCTCCAACGAGAAAACGGATGCATTTCATGTCAAATATATTTAGAGTGTCTGGTAAACACTTCTTTGGGGCCAAGTAACGTCTAGCTTCGGGGTCATGAGCTTAAGAGCCAATGTATTATTATTTCTGAAATCTTATTGCTTTACTTTTTACTTTTGGCTATTGTACATACGATTTAACTCATGAACCTATGACTTCTCACCAACATTCGTGTTGACGTTTTAGCAATGTATTTTCAGGTTATTAAGGTAGCTCATGTTGCATGCATTTGGATCTTCATGGAGTCGCGGAGTCGACGCGTCTTACTATATTTTCTGCACTTATGAAACGTTTGATCTAGTATGACTTGTTTTTCATAAACTTGCAACACCTTTTGGGACCTATGTTTTGTAAACTCTGAATGTTTTAATGATCAAACGCTGTATTTTCTAAACGACACTTTAGGTCGTTCAATATGATTGTAACTGTGGTGCTATGGCAGTCACCCCCAGGTATTCCATTCCGCTGCCATTCAGGTATTTTGAGGGTGTGACACAAAAGATGGAGACAAATGAGATTACAATGACAAAGAGAATATTCACACATGAATAAAACAATCAGCACAAGTAGAACGGAAAGCAAAATCAACCACAGAAGGAATGACACAACATCATAAATACGAAGTCAAGCTTGTTATAGATAAAAGAGTCGTTACAAGGTTTCAAAAATTACAAGCTTAACGATAGATGGAACTAGAAACTACAAAATCTAACTGAGGACTCCTCAGTGTATAGAATATAACAACTGCTATCCAAATCTAAGACTCAGCACGCTCTCTGCGTAGACGATCAAGTGTCCTCTAGGTATACAACATGACTCCTCAAAGATAAAATCTCTGTACGATCTGCCAGTCTAGCTCCCTACAACGTCACAACCTGAGACTCTAGTGCCAAGGTCCTATGGTGCATGGACCTGGCTGCCTCTCGAGCTAACTCCTAGGTCCGCATGAGACTATCCATCCTGATATCCAAGTCAAAGGTCTCCCATCTCATAACGTCTGACCTCATAAACAATGTATTGATATCCTGCTCGTACTCATCAAAGCGGTCTGCTACTAGCTCCTGTAGCTGCTCACTATGGAGGTCAATTGTGCTGGCCTGAAGCTCAATCTGAGTCCGGACCCTAGTAAGCTCATCATCTTCCACAGCAGCTGGAGGAGTAGCTGGCGGTGGAGAAACTAGAGTAGATGGAATAACAGACTCTAAAGATGGTGTTGGGCTCTCATCGCTGATCGTAGTGCTAACAACACACTCAATGTCTCTCCACTTAGTATCATCAAACTCTTGTAGCTAAGTGATGAGTGCTCAAACACTCATCATTTTTATCGTATTTAAACTGCCAAAACATACAAAAATAATCAAAAAGTCATCAAAATACTGAAATTATCCAAGGGATTGTGTTTTATATGTTTTAAATGCAAAATGAGCAAAAACAAATGAAAAATGATCAAAGTTTGCAATATTGGCAGTTTCAGTCCCCCAAGTTTCAAAATTTGTCAAAAATAGTCCCTATGCATTTATTTTGAAAGAAAAGTCAACCCAAGTCCTTAAAAAATTAAAAGTTATCAAAAATGGACTTTGGGTGAAAAGTTTGGAAAATTTACATTTTTAGTCCCTCAACTTTGAAATCTGTCAAAAATAGTCCCTGGAAATTTTGAAAAATGAAAAAAATTAAGTTTGATCCTTGGAATGTGAAAACTTGGCAATATTGGTCCCTTGTGATATTTTGGCAGAAGTACAACTCAGGTCCCTTGGTTTGGTAAAAGTTCAAAATTGGTCCTTGTGTTTACTACTTAACCATACGGACCCTTGTTATTCAATTAAACCAAAACAAAACCCCAAAACACAAACCAAGCCCACCCCTCACCCCTAAGCCCAATCCAACCTTTTGCTGGCCCAAGTCACAACCAACCCAATTCCCCCGTTTTTAATAGAAAACACCCTCGGTCAAACCCCCACCTTGACCTTTGACCACTCCCTTTGACCTCCACCCCCCCCCCCCCCAAACACACACCCGTGACTTCCCTGGCAAAGACCAACACCATCATCACCTGCAAAACCACTCTATCCCCCCTCATCATCATTCCTAATCACTGCAACCCACTCCAAACCACCTCAGTCCAAATTACAACCCACTGGCACAAGCAATAGGAGTAGTAGCTATTATAGCATTTTGGCGCCAAAAGCCTTGAATGGCCAAGATCAAAAGACAGTCATCCTATGGTCAAGAATAAAGATGGAAAGTGCTCAGAAGTTCCCAAAACCCTAATCCCACTCTATAAATTAGAGATTGAAGCAGAAGAGAAAAGAGAGTAGTTTTTTTTAGCTTATTTAAGATTATGTCAAATTTAATGTAATTTATTTTTCCAGCAAACATTTAGATTGTAATCTGTTTTATCTAAGTTAATATCAAGTTCCATTTCAAAAAAATTCAAGTTCTCTTTACATTTCTCAGTTTCAATTTAAGAATTCTAGTTTTAAGCTATGATATGGTTTAAGCTCGTTACTTATCACAAATGATTCACAAGCTCACATAAGCTTTTAAACACCTTAGAAAACATAAAAAAGGAATAAAATAAGAACAAAATTTGGCCAACAGGGTACCTTAGCATATGAACTGTGGAAGCAATTTGGAAGTACCAAGTAATGGATATTGGTAGAAGGACTTTACCTAGCTTATCTTTGATAAGCTAGGAGCTTGTTGCAGCTTCAAGATACCCTAGTTGAGCTAGTGGTTAAGGTTTTCAAAGTTTACTTTCAAATTTCAAGTTCTTAGTGTAATATTTGCATACTTTGTAATTAGTAATTATAAGTGTATTTTGTTGTTTGATTCTGCTTAATCTAGCTTATTTGTGGTATTTATGGTCTGTTAGAAGTAATTTAGTCCATTAGATATAGTTTTGATAAGATTTGAACCATTTGCTTCATAAACTGTCACATAAGGTATAATTGGATCTTGGTGGTTTGAAGTATTGTTTGTTGGATATTGATGCTTAAGTATGCTTGTTTCATGATTATATAAGCTATGTGATCAATTTTCATAGCTTAAATCAGTGTACACTCTCAAACCTCAAAACAGATTAAGCATTAAGGGGTGTTTGGCTTTAGCTTGTTACCCTTGCTCAAGTTGTTCTTTGTTGTAATTGTTGATTCATTTCAGTCACTTAGAGCATTTTGAGATCACCACTTGCATAAATCTAGTAGTTATTTAGGAAAAAAGTCAAAAACTTAGTCATTACCCTCTAATTTTGTAAACTGTTAGGATTTTAGGTTGCTAGATCATAACATTAGGTAGAAAACTTGTTAAACTAGTCTAGTTAATTTTTATTTTAGCATAATATAGCTAATTCAGTAAGCTAGGAAGAATCAAAACTCACTATAGTCAAACTTGCATCAATTTTCAAAAAGTCAAATGTGCTCATTTTCAGAAAAATCCATTTCTTGCATGAATTTTACTGATTTTTGTGTTTGGATTTGAGCTTTGAAACTTGTTGGGTGTAATATATATCAGTAGAACTTGAGTTTTCCATAGTTTTTACATTTTTGTGAATTTATTTGGTGGACACTTTTGCCCTTGGAACACACCTGCAGGGCAACCATCTGCCCTGTGCATCAGATCAGACCTCCACTAAGCCACCTTTGGTGGTGGTTTCTGACCACCTCAGTGGTCCCACAGGTCCATATTTGGGTTTTCCCAACCCCCCTCCTACCAGGGTTCAAGAATTGACCTTTTGTTTGACCTAGGGACCAGTGGACCCCACTTGGATTTGTCCTCAAATTCTGTCCCAGTTCTGACCCAGAACCCAAATAAGCAATAGCTTATTCTGGTCTTGTGGCTTATTCACTTGGCTTTCTGGTGTGAATCTTGCTTATAATTGTTCAAACAACTCAGAGGAACCAAATTTTATCATTGTGGACCCCACACACTCCCAATTGAGCTAAATTCCTTGTGCAGTCAACCAAAGTCAACTGTTGGACAAATAAGCACTCAAAATGCTTATTTCTGTGTTATACAAAAAGTGTTTTCATAAAAGTTATTAGTTTTTAGTGTAAAATTAGTTTGGAAAAAGAAAAAACGCAAAAAACCAACTTTAATTATAGTGATAGCTTCTATTTAATAGAAATTATCCTTTTAATTTTCTTTTTAGCTTATTTATAAGCAATATATCATTTTTATATTTTTATTAATTCTATTTTAGGTTAAAGTAATTCTATAAATATTTCCAGATTTTTCTTTTGTCGTTTAGTGGTTGTTAGAATTAATTTTAGTTTAATTAATTATTAATTAATATTAAGTAATTAAATAGCATGATTATATTTTATAAAGTACAACCTAGTTTTTATAGTTTTTCTAGCTTTTATATAAGTTAAAACATTTTTATAAATTTTTCTAGAATTTATACTGTTCATTTTCTATTTTTTATAATATAAATAGTTTAATTGGTAATTAATTAATAATTAGATTAATAATTAGTAAATTAGTTTAAAAATACATAAAATCAACTTTTTATAATTTTTTAGGATTCCTATGATGGTTAATTAGATTTGTAAAATTTTTCTTAATTTTCTAAGCCTTTTTATTATTTTTAATAATTCTAATTAATTTAATTAGTTAATAAATAGATAATTAGTAATTAATTAATAATTAATAATTAAATAGTGTAAAAATAATTTGTCTTTTTCTTAAAATTTTATTTATTTTTTAGGATTGTAAAAATAATAATTTTACACTTGTAACCTTTTCCGTCCTTCAGTTGTACTTTCTGTTTCGTTCGTTTGCGTACGTTTTTAATTGAAACGTACGTTTTTAGGTTTTAGCTCAAATCTTCTTAATCTCAATTCCCGTAATCAATCACGTAGCTTTCCTAACCTATATCTGTTAATAATTTCCTAATAATTCTTATCACAACCCTTTTCTGTGAATAATCACCCGATCACAAGTACGCTAAAGCACAATCCACACCTCGTCGGGACATAACAACCTGGTGATACCCTTTATTACCCGGAAGCATTGGTCTAGGTAGTTTGACCTTGTTGACCATTTCCTTGGTCAATTTAGGTTGACTGTTTAGCATCAATCAATTTTTGGCGCCACTGCCGGGGAGGTGTGCGCGTTTCTATAGCGTCATTTGAGATTAGTGTTACTTCACCTCAATCACTGTACAAAAACCACCACTTTTGTAAATTTTAAATCAAAACACAGAAAAGTCAATAACACTTTTCCTAAACTGTTAAAACACCAAAAAAATAAAAAACAACAAAACAGATCGTTACGTTTTCTATATTGTGTTTCTTTTATGGTGATTCTTAAAGAAATACGATTTTGGTAAATGAAACGATACGAAAAATATTGTCCAAAAGTTTTTAACCCCATACACAAAACCCAAAAACATCCGTCTTTTCTTTTCAATAATTATAAATACATAAAAACCAACCGTCGCAAACCAAGACAGAACGCCTACTAACCGGGGGTGTGAACATAATAAGTTCCCAAACGAAAGATAAAAAATTGCCTTTGTATCCCTGTAGGTGGTGTACCTTTCTTAAAGAAGCCACTTACTTGCGATTATTGGTTTAAGTTCACTGTGGTTTTGCCTTGACTTTGTTTTAATTGGTTTTTGTCCCTAGTGCATGCGCACTTGCTCTTCTAGGTCTACAAGCCCATTACATGAGCTTGTAAGAAAACCTAGAAGACCTCGTAGACGTTCAGCACCAACAGTCGGATCTGAGATCCGTACTGTTGCCACACCCACTGTCACCATGGCGGAAGACCGCCCCATGTGTGAGCTTCTCCAAGCACCCATCGAGGGTTACGGAGATGCCATTGTTGTTCCAGCCATCGTGGCTGATAGTTTTGAGCTCAAAACCGGGTTACTTAATCTTGTAACCTCAAGTCAATTTACGGTTTTGAGAGGGACGATCCTCATGCTCACATTCGATGGTTCAATAAAATCACATCGACCATCAAGTACAAGAATGTCCCTTGTGAAGCAATAAAACTTCTTCTCTTCCCATTCTCCTTGGAGGGGCAAGCCCGGATTTGGCTTGAAAAACAACCTCCTCGATCTATTGAGACATGGAAGATCTTGTCAAAAAATTTGTGAATGAATTCTTCCCATCTTCCAAGACCACGAGTCTTAAGAACGAAATCACCAAGTTCACTAAAAAATATGATGAATCTTTTGGTGAAGCGTGGGATCGTTTCAAAGAATTACTTCGCAAGTGTCCACATGATGGTTTCTCTGAGTTGATGCAACTTGATACTTTTTACAATGGCGTGAGCCAAGCTGATCAGGATTCTCTCAATGCCTCCGCGGGAGGTAATTTTTTGAGTAGAACCACAAAAGAAGCTTTGTAAATCATAGAAAACAAGTCCAAGGTCCGCTCTACACGAAGCAAATCGATTGTTTCTCAAATCAATGCGGGTCCTTCCACTTCATCTTCTGTGAGTCAATCTAGCACGGATGCTAAGATTGACAAGCTCACTGAAGCGATCCAAGCTTTGGTTTTCGCCCAAACAAAGAAAGTTTCATTTCCACAACAACCTCCACCTGCTGAGGTTAAAAAAGTGGAAGTCTGTGGGACTTGTGGTGGGCCGCATGCCTACTACAATTGCACAGCTACTGATGGTACTCCATATGAAGCTCATGCTGTAGCCGGGTCCCAAAATCAAGGAGGCAATCAATATCGCCCTCCTATGGACCCTAGCTATCGTCCTCATCATCATTATCCTGGACCTCCTGGTTTTAATCAAAACCAAAATGTCCAAAACCGTGGCCAAAATCAAAATAGAGTGAACCAAGGTTTTCAAAACTAAGGTAACTTCAATCAGGGTCACGGTTTTCACAATCAAAACCAAGGGTTCCAAAATCAAGGTTTCCAACACCAAAATCAAGGAAACTTTAACCGGAACCAAGGTCAGGGTAATTTCAATCTGGGATATTTTCATGGAAACAACAACCCTAATCAGGGTAATTTTCAAAATCAAGGTCCCAATCCGAACAATCGTGCTCCAAATATTCTTAATCCGAATCAAGCCATTGTTCCAACCGGGCCTTCATCTGACGAGTTGTTGAAACAATTCATGAAGTCCCAAGAAGAGTTGAACAAGTTGTTGGTCAGCCAGATTTCTGATATCAAGAAGTCTTTAAATGATCGACCCTCGGGCTCAGGTACTACTTTACCGAGCAACACGATCGCTAACCCGAGGGGCGATGCTAAGGCGATCACAACACGAAGTGGTGCTTCATATGATGAACCCGCGATTCCTACTACCTCTTCTTCCTCTCCTCCAAAGGTAGTGGAACGTGAACCTGAGGTGACAAAGGACAAGGTGCAAACTCCTAGCCCACGAAGTACAGCACACGTCCAACCTCAGGTTATTCCTGAAACCAGATGTAAGCCTGGAGTTGTCTTTGACCCACCAGAAACTCCAGTGGACAACCCTAAATCCAAAACTTCTATTCCTTACCCATCACGTCTCAGTGAACAAAAGCTCCGCGAAAAAGCTAATCACCAAATGGATAAATTTTTCCAAATCTTCCAAGATTTGCATTTTGATATCAGCTTCGCGGATGCTATTCTCTTGATGCCCAAGTTTGCATCGACAATCAAAAATCTGTTGAGTAATAAAGAGAGACTCTTTGAGATGGCAAGAACTCCTCTGAATAAGAACTACTCTGCAGTTCTTTTGAAAAAGCTTCCTGAAAAGCTTGGAGACCCCGGGAAATTTCTCATTCCTTGTACTTTCCCGGGTATGGTTGAATGCTTCGCCTTGGCCGATCTAGGTGCTAGCATTAACCTGATGCCATATTCTGTGTGGAAGAAACTCTCTCTTCCCGAAATTACTCCCACGTGCATGACTTTAGAGCTTGCCGATCGTTCGATTTCTCGTCCCATTGGCATTGCCGAGGACGTGTTTGTTAAAGTGGGAAAGTTCCATTTTCCAGCAGATTTTGTGATTGTTGACTTTGATGCCGATTCTAGGGTCCCTCTCATTCTTGGAAGGGGATTTCTTAGAACTGGGCGAGCTCTTATCGATGTATTTGAGCATGAGATCACACTACGTGTAGGAACGGAAGCCATAACCTTCAACATAAATCAAACTTCGAGATACTCCTCCAATTATGACTGTGAATCGGTGAATCAAATATATGTCATCGATGTTGCTGCTGAGGAGTATGCTCAAGAGATTTTAGGTTTCATTGATGATTCTTCGAGTGAAAACCTCACTCAGTCTTCTCACCCCATCATTGCTAATTCTTCTCCTTCCCTCACTCCGTTTGAGGGAAGTGACTTCATCTTAGAAGAAATTGAGGCCTTTCTCAAAAGTGACTCGATTCCCAATGGAATCGATAACCAAGAGATTGACCCTGAGAGGGATATTCTCCTACTTGAGAAATTATTAAACGAAGATCCCTCTCCTCTTCCTTTTCTACCACAAACACTTCATAAAGAGGAAGTCAAAAATGTTGAGAAAACTGATGACTTCCCTGAGGTTGAACTTAAGGACTTGCCGCCTCACCTTGAATATGCATTTCTGGAGGGTGATGATAAATTACCCATCATAATTGCTAAAGACTTAAGTGTTGAGGAAAAGGCTGCTCTCATAAAGGTTTTGAAGTCTCATAAACAAGCAATTGCATGGCGACTCTCCGATATCACGGGCATTGACCCTGAATTTTGTACTCACAAGATTTTAATGGAGGATGACTTCAAACCAGCAGTCCAACAACAAAGAAGGGTGATTCCAAAAATTCACGAGGTTATCAAACAAGAGGTTTTAAAACTTCTTGATGGCGGATTGATTTACCCTATCTCGGACAGTCCTTGGGTCAGCCCAATTCATTGTGTTCCAAAAAAGGGTGGCATTACTGTTGTCACAAATGAGGAGAATGAGTTAATTCCAACTCGTTTGGTTACGGGATGGCGTGTCTGCATTGACTATCGCAAGTTAAATGACGCCACCCGTAAAGATCATTTTCCTCTGCCCTTTATGGATCAGATGCTCGAGAGATTAGCAGGGAATGAGTATTATTGCTTCCTCGATGGTTTCTCGGGTTACTTCTAGATTCCCATTGATCCGCAAGATCAGGAAAAGACCACTTTTACGTGCCCTTATGGAACATTTGCTTATAAACGTATGCCATTCGGCTTATGTAATGCTCCGGGCACGTTTCAAAGATGTATGATGTCCATATTTTCCGACATGATCGGGAAAACTATGGAGGTCTTTATGGATGATTTTTCGGTCATTAGGGATTCGTTTCAATCATGCCTCTCCCATTTAGACGACATGCTAAAACATTATGAAGACACAAAGTTATGTCTAAATTGGGAGAAGAGTCACTTTATGGTCAAAGAGGGCATTGTCCTCGGCCATAAAATTTCAAAGAACGGGATTGTGGTTGACAAAGCCAAAGTGGATATCATTGCAAAATTACCTCATCCCACAACCGTAAAAGGTGTTAGGAGCTTTTTGGGTCATGCTGGTTTCTATCGTATTTTCTAAAATCGCCCGGCCTATGACCCATATCCTCGAAAAGGATGCTCCTTTTATCTTCTCCCCCGAGTGCATCGAAGCTTTTGAAATACTTAAGAAAAAGCTTACCGCGGCACCGATTCTTGTTGCCCCCGATTGGGACTTGCCCTTCGAGCTCATGTGTGATGCTAGTGATTATGCGATAGGGGCAGTCTTGGGGCAACGCAAAACAAAATATTTTCAGCCTATACACTATGCCAGCAAAACTATGACCGAGACTCAAAGTCATTACACCACCACCGAAAAAGAATTATTAGTTGTGGTGTATGCTTTTGAAAAATTCCGGCCATACTTGATACTGACCAAAAGCATAGTGTATACGGATCACTCGGCTTTGAAGTACCTTTTTTGCAAAACAAGATGCAAAGCCGAGACTTCTCTGTTGGGTTCTCCTCCTACAGGAATTTGATATCATTATTCGTGATAAAAAAAAGGAGCTGAGAACCTAGCTGCTGATCATCTCTCCCGATTGGAAAACCCCCACCAAGATGTCTTCGAGAGGAAAGAAATTAATGAAACATTCCCTCTCGAGACACTCAATGCGGTTACCTTTCGTGGAGATTCTATTACCCCGTGGTTTGCCGACTTTGTAAACTACCTTGCGGGTAACTTTGTGGTGAAAGGGATGTCATCCCAACAGAAAAATAAATTCTTCAAAGATGTAAAACATTACTTCTGGGACGACCCCTACTTGTTCAAAATATGTGTGGATCAAGTCATCCGGCGGTCTGTTTTTGGCCAAGAAGCCTCTGAAATTCTTAAGGCTTGCCATGCTGGTCTGATGAGGCGAAAAATGATCCGTTTTTAGGGGGTCATTTAAGCCTGAATTAGAATTTATTTGATCAAATATTGCCCTAAATCGTTCCTCTTGTGATTTTAGGTACTTTGGGAGAGAAATCTGGAAAAGGAAGCAATTCGGACGTTTTTGGAGCATAAAAGTGAAGAAAACGCCAAAGTCTTAATTTTCCATGCTGGGAACAGTAGGTGACGGCGTCAAGAGCAACTTCCTGACGGCGTCAAGAGCAAAATTCCATGACGGTCCAGTAGAGATTTGACGGCATCATGAAGGCAGGGCGTCAAGAGTAAAAGTCATGACGGCCTGGAAATGATTAAGTCTTGACGGCGTCAAATGTAGATCAAGGCAGTCTGAGAATAGTTTTGGCGGCGAGGTGACGGCGTCACAAGCTTTGTCTTGACGCCGTCAGACCCCTTTTCCTATATATAGTTTTCTAATTTTTCACATTTAAAGAGAGAAGTTTTGGGAGAAACCCTAAGTACGATTTTGGTGTAACTTTACAGGTTTTTCAAGGGTTCCAACCCCTTGATACCTTGCATGTGTAATCAAGATAAGTGTTCCTTTAATTCAATCAATATGTCTATGTGTTGGTTGTCTATATCTTGTTCTTGTCTTAATTCCATCATGCTAGGCTAGATCTATCTTGTGTTTGCTTAGATCTAATGAAACCTAGAGGTTGATTATGTGTTAATTACTTGTTTATTCTTGTTTTGGATGAATGATTTATATGTTAGGCTTAAGAAAACTGACAGATCTCCAATTGGTAACATGCTTGAACGTCTTAAGAAACATGAACCGACGCGCACTAGGTCTTTATTGGTTGTATTTAATGCATGAGCCACTGTTTACAATCTCTATAGTTGTGCTGGGCATGGTGTAGGAGGAGATAAGAGCTCATAGAATTGGGGAGTTAAGTGTGCCACCCCATGCATGGTATTAACGAATATGATCCGTCATCCATGAAATTATAGCAAGTAATTAACGTGTAAAAGATGTCTAGGGAGTAGTGAAATCTAAGTAAACACATTTTCTCCAATTATTGCTCACAACTTTAGTATAATTTAGTTTATTTTCATTTTTAGTATTTTATTTTGATTGCATCTTAGTATTGGGTTAGTTGAATAGCAACTAATTCCGCCCAAATCCTTCAAACCCGAGATTTTAAATTGCTTTCTAAAAAATATAAAAATACAAAAATAATCTTCCCTCATCTTTAGAACTAGTATTTAGGTTTTCTAATCCTAGCGACACTATTCCTAGCTGAACGATCAATCCCCCGGTACTTGTCACTATACTATACTACAACGATCAGGTACACTGCCTGGTGGGGGTTGTAAGCTTCTCAAGATCCCTTGAGAGGTAAAGCCTGGTGCGATTCCCACGTATCAAGTTTTTGGCGCCGCAGCCTGGGGAATAGTTATTGTCTAGGTTAGAATTTCTTTGTATTAGGTCTACTTGCTAGATTCCTTTCTGGTAAGATTTTATTTTTATTTTTAGGTTTTCTTTAGTCTATCTTATTTCTTTGTGCCTTTGTTCGTAACCACCCAACATCATGGACAACGGGAACATCTTTGAACCCGTCATCCCACCACAACAAAACCCACCATTAGAACCCCTTAGGCCCCAAACCTCAGGAGAGTATTCCCGACCTAGCCACCAAGGCTACCGAAACACCATTGAGCTCACCGGAGCCAATGTGACCCCCTTACGATTCGACACCATCCAGTTGGTGCAAAGCGGATGTGCATTCCATGGACTTCGTTCCGAAGATCCAAACCAACATCTTAAGGACTTTCTCAAAATCGTAGATTCCATAGACCTAGGTGTTGAAAATAGAGAGACTACCCATTTACGCCTATTCCAATTCTCTCTACGGGATCAAGCTAGTCAATGGCTTGAGCGTTTACCCGCGGGATCCATCACCACATGGGATTATCTCACCACTCGTTTCCTTGCTCAATTTTTCCCACCGGGGAGAACTACTAAGCTTAGAAATGACATCTTGATGTTCCAACAACGTCAAAATGAATCTCTTTATGAAGCATGGACTCGTTTTAAGGACTTACTCCAAAAAGTCCCTCATCATGGCATAGATCTTTGGCTCCAAGTCCAAATCTTTTATGACCATATCGATATCTCCACGAGGCGAGCCATTGACCAATCGGCCGGTGGTAAGCTACGTGATCTTAGTGCGGAACAATCATGGGAACTCATAGAAGATCTTGCTCTCTATGACAACGAAAGTTGGAATGATCCCCGTGATTTGAACAAAACGGTCAAGGAAATATCTTTGCCTTCGAACAATTCTAGCACTCCCGACCGTAGGATCATGGAACTTGAGGATCAAGTCAAGTTTCTCATGAAATCTTACGAAGCTCCTAAGCATTCAAGCCAAGTGAACAAAATCACTTCTTCATGCGAATTATGTAGTGGTCCCCATGACACTCGTGATTGTGTGGAACTCCCCGGAACAGCTTTTGCGGACTACGCATCCACGCGTACAGACGAAGCGGGAGATAAGTGGTACACTTTCAAGCCCGAGCCAAACACTTACGATGATTCATACAACCCCTCTTGGAAAAATCACCCAAACCTTAGGTGGAAACAAAATCAACCCAATTCTTCCAATCCGCCTAATCGTTACCAACCAAACGGTCCACCATCCAACCGTACTTTCAACAACAATCCTTCTAACAACTATGGTAGTACCAACAATCTTGAAGGGTTGATGTCTAAGTTCATGGCATCTCAAGAAGCTCGCATATCTAAGTTTGAAGCCGATTTCAAACAAAAGCAAAGCGAGATGACCACTAGAATTGACGCATTGTTGAAAGTTCTCAATGACCGAGAAATGGGAGCACTCCCAAGCGACACGGTCAAGAATCCGAAACTAAACGTTAATTCCATATCTTCAGTTTCGTCACCCACTTCGTGTCCACAATACTACTCGGTTAAATCAACAAGCACGTGTTTCAAACAAAACCAAATTCTTCAAAAGGACCAATCAAATAAGACACCCAATATAGAACCGGACAAAAGTATAGTTGAAACACCTCCTACGCAAGACCTTGACGATGAATTCAAAGAACTTCACCTCGAACGCCCCGTCATTGACGTCTTAGCGCGTGCTCCTTACTATAGTGCCCTCCTAGAAAAATATGAGAAGTTTAAACTAGGTAAAAATGGGACCGCCTTCGTTCAAAACAAGTTGCCTAAAAAGCTCGATGATCCGGGTATATTTGTTTTGCCTTGTAAGATAGGAAGATCCAAAGCTTTCGACACACTAGCCGATTTAGGGTCAAGCCTCAACTTGATTCCCTTATCCTTATTCACCGCTCTTAAGTTAGGAAAGCTAGAGGAAACGGAGGTATTGATAGGGCTAGCGGATGGGAGTATTGCCCACCCGGTTGGAATGATTAAGGATGTAGTTGTTCACGTAGGAAAGTTAACTATATTAGCGGATTTTCACGTCTTAGACATGGTTAGTGACACTACATGCCCATTATTGGTAGGGAGAGGATTTTTAGCAACCGCTAGTGCCATGATAGATTGCAAGGAATCTAAGATAGCGGTAGGTGAAGGCGATACTTGGTCGGTGTACGATGTAAAGAAGCATAGTTATGATTGTGATGGTGAACCAACACCACATTGGGTAGAGATGAATAGGATACCGTCTAGATATGGACCTTGGATAGAAAGGAACTTCATAGGACCTCAATGCCCATTTTATCTAGAAAAGGATTTCGTTGAAAAGACACATTCGGTAGAACAACTCATAGTTAGAGATGAAGAGCTAGATCCGTTTGAGGACCCCTTAGTCTTTAGGAAGATGATTGAGTTCTTAAGCGTAATGCCCATTAACATAGAAAGGAATAAATGGAAAAGAGAGGGAGACAAGTGTAAATGGAGGTGGGACAAGCCACCTAAAGAAGGCGACGGATCATGGCATATGAGAATGACTTTGTATGATCCGGATGGAGAAAAGTTTGAAAGGTCATACCATACTAAGGAAACCGATAGGAAGTTGAAACCTAAGTTTGACCCCAAAGATGTCCTCAATGAGGAACTCACCCGTATCACGTAGTAACCCATGACCTTGAGTCTAGCTACAAGACTCGTAAATAAAGAAAAGCGCTTCTTGGGAGGCAACCCATGTTTTGTGTGATTTTATTTGTTTGTTTGTTATTTGTTTCCGTATGCATGCTTAGTTTTTATTGTTGGTCGATCATGTTTCTAAATTAAAAAGTGGAAATACTTTACTTTGTTGTTTTGGCCTAGTCTTAACTCCACCTAAAAGTATTTTTGCAAAAGATAAGTGTAAGGGGAAACCCAAATATGTTTTTAAGAAACAAACCGATCATGATTCTCCACAATGTTAAATGAACATGTATATTCGTATTTGTTATAGTCAAATGCTTGTATTGAGTCATAATGAAGTTTTGCAGGATTTTCCAGGAAGTAGGACCAAGTTTTTCCAGAAATTTTCCGGAAACTTAACATAAGAATTTCTGCAGGTCAATTCTGACGGCGTCAGGAGTTTACTCTTGACGGCGTCAGGTGTAAAAATCTGGAAATTTTACCAGTTTTGTTTTTCTAACGGAGTCTTATGGTTTTTGTGAATTATTAAGTTTTATAATCTCCAGGAGATCTGCAAACTTCATTCCACAAGCATTATATCTTATTTTGTTTTCTAGGATTTAGTAACTTATATAGGATGCCGCCGATTTTACGCGAGGTTGTCTTGTTTATTTTCTCAGGTTTTACAGGTTATGTACGACAAGAAGATGATTTATATTCTGGATGGGAAGCTTTGATTGTTCATTTTCTTGGAGGAAGATTTAACCTGGCCACCTTATTATCCATACCGAGCGAATCAGGGGAGTATTTGATTTCATTCTCTTTACTATTTCACTTTTACATTCTTTACTTGAACATTGGGGACAATGTTCATCTTAAGTGTAAGGGGAGGGTAAAAAGATGATACCTTACATATGCACTTTCGCTTGAGTTTGTTTTGTTTAATGGTAGATGTGTAATAAAACTATGAGAAATACTTGTTTGTGCAATTTTAGCGCCAAATTTAAAATTTTTTACAACATTTAGGAGTGAAACTTTAGCCATAGCAAGCGTCTCACGGATAGGAGATTGTATGACTAGCACATAACCGTATATTCAGAAAAAAATTTCACCCAAATATGTGAGGTTCGCCTTTAGATTTGATAGGAAAAGCATTTACTATTAGTGCTTATGAGTGTACCGGTAGCATTTAGATTCTAGAACTTGCGTTAGTGATGCATCCCGAGACCGCTAGTGAGACTACATTCGTGTAGTAGGATTTACTACATGATAAGAGGCATTAGGATTACCCTTGTGTTAAACCCGTATCATAATTACTTGACCATTTAAGTCATATTACTTAGCTAGTTAAGTCAACTAATTTTTCCCACACCCTTAGCGTTGTACTCATTTTTAGTACACGAAACCCCTAGTACACCCCTCCGAGCCTATCTTTTCGTTTCTAACTTTAAGCATTTTACTTAAAGGAAGAATTTGTTACACCCCACTTAAATGTACAACCAAATCGCCTTAGCCTTCCGTGTATGCGCTCATCTTTAGTGCATTATTGTTATTTGTTAAATCCTAAGTTAACTTTTTAATTGATTACATGGTTGCTAAGTCGAGTCATATCCTTGTACATATTGTTTTGGGACGATTGGGACTCATGGGTAAGTACTTATTTTATGGAGTAATGGGGAAGAACATAATATTATTACCCCCATATGTACGATAATCTTAAAAGTGCTCCAAGTGTAAGGGAAATGTTCATTCCCTATGATGTATTATTTTGGATGGTAGGGTAAGAGTGTACGCACAAAAAAAAAAAAAAAAAAAAAAAAAAAAAATCGAAAAGTCAGGAAAAAGAAAAAAAAAATAGAAAAAAAAAGAGAGAAAAAAAAACATACGGACTACCATCCCGTTTCATTCTATGTTTATTTTATGTTTTTGTTATTTTTCATTTATTAGCTTAAGTCGAGTCTAGTCTTGGCTTAGCAACGCCATATTGTACGCGTAATTGACCAAGATTGTTAACTCGCCACCAGTAAAACTTCCTTTATCTAACAAAACCGTGTATTTCATATCCCTACACCTAACGTTACAACCCTTTAAAAGACCTCTTTGATAGTTTATCCTAGGTGCTTACGCCATGTGGTGGAGGTTTAATCCTTTCCCAAGCCTATGGTAATCTATTTTGCTATGACAGGTAGTGAGAGATATCTTCCGTTTCTATTTTGTAATTTACACTTTATTACACCCGAGAGATGTGAGTATCTAAACACTATTTGTGAGGTACTTGTGTATGACCTCCGTGCTTGTCTATTGGTCTTTAGTGGAACAATTATTTGTTGTAATTACTTTTATATTAGTGTTAAATGACCCCTAACTTGTCTTTTGAGTAGAATAAAAGCGCATTTGCTTGAGGACAAGCAAATCTCAAGTGTAAGGGTATATGATGAGGCGAAAAATGATCCGTTTTTAGGGGGTCATTTAAGCCCGAATTTGAATTTATTTGATCAAATATTGCCCTAAATCGTTCCTCTTGTGATTTTAGGTACTTTGGGAGAGAAATCTGGAAAAGGAAGCAATTCAGACGTTTTTGGAGCATAAAAGTGAAGAAAACGCCAAAGTCTTAATTTTCCATGCTGGGAACAGTAGGTGACGGCGTCAAGAGCAACTTCCTGACGGCGTCAAGAGCAAAATTCCATGACGGTCCAGTAGAGATTTGACGGCGTCATGAAGGTAGGGTGTCAAGAGTAAAAGTCATGACGGCCTGGAAATGATTAAGTCTTGACGGCGTCAAATGTAGATCAAGGCAGTCTGAGAATAGTTTTGGCGGCGAGGTGACGGTGTCACAAGCTTTGTCTTGACGCCGTCAGACCCCTTTTCCTATATATAGTTTTCTAATTTTTCACATTTAAAGAGAGAAGTTTTGGGAGAAACCCTAAGTACGATTTTGGTGTAACTTTACAGGTTTTTCAAGGGTTCCAACCTCTTGATACCTTGCATGTGTAATCAAGATAAGTGTTCCTTTAATTCAATCAATATGTCTATGTGTTTGTTGTCTATATCTTGTTCTTGTCTTAATTCCATCATGCTAGGCTAGATCTATCTTGTGTTTGCTTAGATCTAATGAAACCTAGAGGTTGATTATGTGTTGATTACTTGTTTATTCTTGTTTTGGATGAATGATTTATATGTTAGGCTTAAGAAAACTGGTAGATCTCCAATTGGTAACATGCTTGAACGTCTTAAGAAACATGAACCGATGCGCACTAGGTCTTTATTGGTTGTATTTAATGCATGAGCCACTGTTTACAATCCCTATAGTTGTGCTAGGCATGGTGTAGGAGGAGATAAGAGCTCATAGAATTGGGGAGTTAAGTGTGCCACCCATGAATGGTATTAACGAATATGATCCGTCATCCATGAAATTATAACAAGTAATTAACGTGTAAAAGATGTCTAGGGAGTAGTGAAATCTAAGTAAACACATTTTCTCCAATTATTGCTCACAACTTTAGTATAATTTAGTTTATTTTCATTTTTAGTATTTTATTTTGATTGTATCTTAGTATTGGGTTAGTTGAATAGCAACTAATTCCGCCCAAATCCTTCAAACCCGAGATTTTAAATTGCTTTCTAAAAAATATAAAAATACAAAAATAATCTTCCCTCATCTTTAGAACTAGTATTTAGGTTCTCTAATCCTAGCGACACTATTCCTAGCTGAACGATCAATCCCCCGGTACTTGTCACTATACTATACTACAACGATCAGGTACACTGCCTGGTGGGGGTTGTAAGCTTCTCAAGATCTCTTGAGAGGTAAAGCCTGGTGCGATTCCCACGTATCATGGTCCCACGGGGGGCCACCATAATCCAAACTACACCGCCAAAAAGGTGTTTGATTCCGGTTTCTTTTGGCCCACGATTTACAAGGATGCCCAAGAATTGGTCAAATCCTGTGACGCTTGTCAACGTCACGGGAACATTTCACAAAAGAATGAAATGCCTCAAAATGCAATTCAAGTTTGTGAAATTTTTGACGTTTGGGGCATCGACTTTATGGGGCCATTTCCATCTTCTCATGGCAACAAATACATACTCGTGGCAGTTGACTACTTGTCAAAATGGGTTGAAGCGAAAGCTTTACCCACTAATGATGCCCGAGTTGTTGTAAAATTCTTGAAAGCTCTTTTCGCTCGATTTGGAACTCCACGTGCTATTATAAGTGATCGTGGTACGCACTTCTGTAATGACAAATTTGATAAAGTCATGCAAAAGTATGGTGTAACTCACCGTCTTTCTATTGCGTACCACCCACAAACAAGTGGACAAGTAGAAGTTTCCAATCGAGGAATTAAGAGAATTTTGGAAAGAACCGTAGGTGAAAATCGTGCATCGTGGTCAGATAAATTAGATGATGCACTTTGGGTTTTCCGTACGGCTTACAAAACACCCATTGGGTGTACGCCTTATAAACTTGTGTACGGGAAAGCGTGCCATCTTTCGATCGAGCTTGAGCACAAAGCCTATTGGGCTCTCAAGCATGCCAATTTTGACCTCAAAACTGCGGGTGATCATAGGAAAGTTCAACTGAATGAATTAAATGGACTTCGTGATCAAGCTTACGAGAACTCTTTGATCTACAAAGAAAAGACAAAGAAGATTCATGACTCCAAAATCAAGAACCGCGTTTTTAACATTGGTGATCGAGTCCTTCTTTTCAACTCTAGACTCAAGATCTTCTCGGGAAAGCTAAAAACCCGATGGACTGGTACATTCACTATCGCTAAGGTTTATCCTTATAGCACCGTCGAATTGTCTCAAAATGACGGTCCAAATTTCAAAGTGAATGGACATCGTTTAAAGCACTACTTTGGAGAGGACATACCATTCATGGTTGTCCCGGATCTCCAAACTTTCCCCAAGGACAATTAAAATCGGGGATCGAGTCAAGCTAGCGACTCGATAAACAAAAACAATAGCGCAATACGGGTTTTCACCCGTATCTCTGATTTTTTCTACTTTCTACCACCCTAGTGTGGGGGAATGGCCAACCCCCCGCTGTTTGAAAAAAATGTATATATGTATATAAGTTCAAAAAAAAAAAAAGAAAAAGAAAGTGTGTATTATTAGCTGTAAACGAACTGAACGTTCAATGAACATTTCATGAACCGTTCGGTAAAAAGTTCGTTTATTAAATGAACGAACATGAACAGTATTTTACGTTCGTTTAGTTAAATGAACGAACATGAACAAAAGTCTCGTTCGTTCATTTATGTCCGTGAACGTCTGATTAAGCGTTCATTAAAGTTCGTTTATGTTTATTTATCTATTTATGTTCATATATCATATATTTTAATTTTATAATTTAAAAATTGGTTTGTTTATACAAAGCAACTACTTATAAAACAATATATTGTGAAGAATTCAATAAAGTTTATGTTTTTTTGTCTATTTTCATTTATGTTCGATCGTTTATGCTCGTTTAGCGTTCGTTTATTGTCTTAATGAACGGACATAAACGAACACGAACAATTCATTTTCTAAATAAACGAACATGAACAAGAAAATTCGTCCGTTTAAGCGTCCGTGTCCGTTTATTTGTTCGGTTAAAATTAAATGAACGAACATGAACAGGGCTTCGTTCGAGTTCGTCCAGTTCATTTACAGCCCTATGTGTATATATAGAAATAAAGTGAAATATGGTGTTTCCACAGTTAGATTCGAATCTTGGCTTTTTACGTTCAAAGAGTCGGCATAATAGCCGGGACTTTGAATATTGAGGACAATATTCATTTCTAAGTGTGGGGGGAAAATTCTAGCGAATTTTATCGCAAAATACTTTCAAGTACCCCCGTTTTTGGCCAAAATTTTCAAAATTTTTTCACTTTATTTCAAAATTTTTGTGGTAATCAGTCCGCCATGTCTAACCGACAAAGGGATTGGCTAATCCAGGAGCAAACGGCTCTTGGTAAAGATAACTCAAATTCGTTGACGGCTTGCAATTTGCTCAAAATTGTATGGTAAATCAACTCGCCATATCCCATTAAGCGAATGAGTTTGCTAGCCCGCAAGATTATGGCTTGTGGTAAAGGCAGTGGAAAATCCATAATTGGTAATCAACTCACCAAGATGTTGACTAGGTCCATCAAGAGTTGGCTAGTCCAGGAGCAAACGGCTCTTGGTAAAGACAAATCAAAACCGTTGAAAGCTGGTGGTTTGCTAAAAATCACATGGTTATCAGGTGGACCATAGTTCTTACTTGAATCGATACATCTGGCTACTCTAGAAGTGATGGATTTTGGTAAAGGGTTTTCAAATTCATCAAGTTTTCTAAAAAAGATTGCTAGGGACTAGCAATAGTTTAGTGTGGGGGATTGATGAGTGCTCAAACACTCATCATTTTTATCGTATTTAAACTGCCAAAACATACAAAAACAATCAAAAAGTCATCAAAATACTGAAATTATCCCAGGGATTGTGTTTTATATGTTTTAAATGCAAAATGAGCAAAACCAAATGAAAAATGATCAAAGTTTGCAATATTGGCAGTTTCAGTCCCCCAAGTTTCAAAATTTGTCAAAAATAGTCCCTATGCATTTATTTTGAAAGAAAAGTCAACCCAAGTCCTTAAAAAATAAAAAGTTATCAAAAATGGACTTTGGGTGAAAAGTTTGGAAAATTTACATTTTTAGTCCCTCAAGTTTGAAATCTGTCAAAATTAGTCCTTGGGAATTTTGAAAAATGAAAAAAATTAAGTTTGATCCTTGGAATGTGAAGACTTGGCAATATTGGTCCCTTGTGATATTTTGGCAGAAGTACAACTCAGGTCCCTTGGTTTGGTAAAAGTTCAAAATTGGTCCTTGTGTTTACTACTTAACCATACAGACCCTTGTTATTCAATTAAACCAAAACCAAACCCCAAAACACAAACCAAGCCCACTCCTCACCCCTAAGCCCAATCCACCCTTTTGCTGGCCTAAGTCACAACCAACCCAATTCCCCAGTTTTTAATATAAACACCCTCGATCAAACCCCCACCTTGACCTTTGACCACTCCCTTTACCTCCACCTTATCACCCCCCCCAAACACACACCTGTGACTTCCCTAGCAAAAACCAACACCATCATCACCTGCAAAACCACTCTATCCCCCCTCATCATCATTCCTAATCACTGCAAACCACTCCAAACCACCTCAGTCCAAATTACAACCCACTGGCACAAGCAATAGGAGTAATAGCTATTATAGCATTTTGGCGCCAAAAGCCTTGAATGGCCAAGATCAAAAGACAGTCATCCTATGGTCAAGAATAAAGATGGAAAGTGCTCAGAAGTTCCCAAAACCCTAATCCCACTCTATAAATTGGAGATTGAAGCAGAAGAGAAAAGAGAGTAGTTTTTTTTTAGCTTATTTAAGATTATGTCAAATTTAATGTAATTTACTTTTCCAGCAAACATTTAGATTGTAATCTGTTTTATCTAAGTTAATATCAAGTTCCATTTCAAAAAATTCAAGTTCTCTTTACATTTCTCAGTTTCAATTTAAGAATTCTAGTTTTAAGCTATGATATGGTTTAAGCTCGTTACTTGTCACAAATGATTCACAAGCTCACATAAGCTTTTAAACACCTTAGAAAACATAAAAAAGGAATAAAATAAGAACAAAATTTGGCCAACAGGGTACCTTAGCATATGTACTGTGGAAGCAATTTGGAAGTACCAAGTAATGGATATTGGTAGAAGGACTTTACCTAGCTTATCTTTGATAAGCTAGGAGCTTGTTGCAGCTTCAAGATACCCTAGTTGAGCTAGTGGTTAAGGTTTTCAAAGTTTACTTTCAAATTTCAAGTTCTTAGTGTAATATTTGCATACTTTGTAATTAGTAATTATAAGTGTATTTTGTTGTTTGATTCTGCTTATTCTAGCTTATTTGTGGTATTTATGGTCTGTTAGAAGTAATTTAGTCCATTAGATATAGTTTTGATAATATTTGAACCATTTGCTTCATAAACTGTCACATAAGGTATAATTGGATCTTGGTGGTTTGAAGTATTGTTTGTTGGATATTGATGCTTAAGTATGCTTGTTTCATGATTATATAAGCTCTGTGATCAATTTTCATAGCTTAAATCAGTGTACACTCTCAAATCTCAAAACAGATTAAGCATTAAGGGGTGTTTGGCTTTAGCTTGTTACCCTTGCTCAAGTTGTTCTTTGTTGTAATTATTGATTCATTTCAGTCACTTAGAGCATTTTGAGATCACCACTTGCATAAATCTAGTAATTATTTAGGAAAAAAGTCAAAAACTTAGTCATTACCCTCTAATTTTGTAAACTGTTAGGATTTTAGGTTGCTAGATCATAACATTAGGTAGAAAACTTGTTAAACTAGTCTAGTTAAGTTTTATTTTAGCATAATATAGCTAATTCAGTAAGCTAGGAAGAATCAAAACTCACTATAGTCAAACTTGCATCAATTTTCAAAAAGTCAAATGTGCTCATTTTCAGAAAAATCCATTTCTTGCATGAATTTTACTGATTTTTGTGTTTGGATTTGAGCTTTGAAACTTGTTAGGTGTAATATATATCAATAGAACTTGAGTTTTCCATAGTTTTTACATTTTTGTGAATTTATTTGGTGAACACTTTTGCCCTTGGAACACACCTGCAGGGCAACCATCTGCCCTGTGCATCAGATCAGACCTCCATCAAGCCACCTTTGGTGGTGGTTTCTGACCACCTCAGTGGTCCCACAGGTCCATATTTGGGTTTTCCCAACTCCCTCCTACCAGGGTTCAAGAATTGACCTTTTGTTTGACCTAGGGACCAGTGGACCCCACTTGGATTTGTCCTTAAATTCTGTCCTAGTTCTGACCCAGAACCCAAATAAGCAATAGCTTATTCTGGTCTTGTGGCTTATTGGTGTGAATCTTGCTTATAATTGTTCAAACAACTCAGAGGAACCAAATTTTATCATTGTGGACCCCACACACTCCCAATTGAGCTAAATTCCTTGTGCAGTCAACCAAAGTCAACTGTTGGACAAATAAGCACTCAAAGTGCTTATTTCTGTGTTATACAAAAAGTGTTTTCATAAAAGTTGTTAGTTTTTAGTGTAAAATTAGTTTGGAAAAAGAAAAAACCCAAAAAACCAACTTTAATTATAGAGATAGCTTCTATTTAATAAAAATTATCAGTTTAATTTTCTTTTTAGCTTATTTATAAGCAATATATCATTTTTATATTTTTATTAATTCTCTTTTAGGTTGAAGTAATTCTATAAATTTTTCCAGATTTTTCTTTTGTCTTTTAGTGGTTGTTAGAATTAATTATTAATTAATATTAAGTAATTAAATAGCATAATTATATTTTATAAAGTACAACCTAGTTTTTATAATTTTTCTAGCTTTTATATAAGTTAAAACATTTTTATAAATTTTTCTAGAATTTATACTGTTCATTTTCTATTTTTTATAATATAAATAGTTTAATTGGTAATTAATTAATAATTAGATTAATAATTAGTAAATTAGTTTAAAAATATATAAAATCAACTTTTTATAATTTTTTAGGATTCCTATGATGGTTAATTAGATTTGTAAAATTTTTCTTAATTTTCTAAGCCTTTTTATTATTTTTAATAATTCTAATTAATTTAATTAGTTAATAAATAGATAATTAGTAATTAATTAATAATTAATTATTAAATAGTGTAAAAATAATTTGTCTTTTTCTTAAAATTTTCTTTATTTGTTAGGATTGTAAAAATAATAATTTTACACTTGTAACCTTTTCCGTCCATCAGTTGTACTTTCTGTTTTGTTCGTTTGCGTACGTTTTTAATTAAAACGTACGTTTTTAGGTTTTAGCTCAAATCTTCTTAATCTCAATTCCCGTAATCAATCACGTAGCTTTCCTAAGCTATATCTGTTAATAATTTCCAAATAATTCTTATCACAACCCTTTTCTGTGAATAATCACCAGATCACAAGTACGCTCAAGCACAATCCACACCTCGTCGGGACATAACAACCTGTTGATACCCTTTATTACCCGGAAGCATTGGTCTAGGTAGTTTGACCTTGTTGACCATTTCCTTGGTCAATTTAGGTTGATTGTTTAGCATCAATCACTAAGCCACTCGAGAACTCTGCCCAATCTCGAAACGTACTCCGAACATCTCCCTGTCTCAAACCCAAAGGCATATCCATAGCCATGGGCTCAACTGGTGTAGGCTCCTCCTCCTTAACCCCCTCTCATCCTCCTCCTTCTTGGAGAATGAGTCAATGGTCCTCCTACATCTCTGATGTGGGGGTGAATAGGTAGGTGAATGTGGTGATGAGGGGTGTGGTTGTGAAACAGGTGATAATGTTGGTGATGAGGTGGTGATATTGATAGTGGAGTAGCAGAGGTGCCCATGTAAATGCATCAGGGCCTCCGGCGGGATGGGGATGGTACTGGTAATGATAGAAGAGAGTAATTTGGTGGTTCTGACATGCGTGCCACACGATGGTGGGGAAAGGATGAAATCTAAGCGAGGGATACGGACTGGGTGGGTGTTATCCTTTATGCCAAAGTGTGATAACGGAGGAATGATGATGTAGATGTGGGATCTGTAGGAAAGGTAGGTATAGTCTGGGATGGGTGGGGATGGTGTTAGAGCAATCTCTGTAGACTTGAAAGGCTCTGTCGAATTTGACTCGTGGTATGCCTACATCACCAGCATCTACAGATCATCTGACCCGGGAGTGATCTGGAGTGGTGCTGGATTATGAACAGCAGGCAAAAGACTCTCAGTGACATTAAAAAGTCAGGTAGGTGATCGAGGAGAAGACATGGTATGTGACAAAGAAGGCACGTGTGTGTCAAGATATAGAAAATACTTATAGTATATAGTATAAGTCAAGTATACTTTATCAAATAGCAAAGCATAACATATAGTTACACCAAGGAAAATAACAAATAAAGTAGCAAGCAAGGCAACAGGTTTGGCAGGCATGCATGTGGCGGTCGTAGGGTTATGTTTTTGTAAAAAGTAGTTATAGTCTAAGTTTTATATGTACCCAGTTCTCTATAACTGAGGCTCTGATACCAATCTATAACACCAAAAAAAATGGCATAATTAATAACTTATATAAGTTACAAATCTTAAAAACGAATGTTTATTAGGTTATAACTCGTGCTAGTACGCGTTGCATGACGTTTTTCATAGTATGCGGGATATCTTCTTGATGTGAGGGATGCAAACCTCTCAAAGGAAGTTTTACAATCCTCCTAGGCAGTGTACCTAATCGATGTAATGTAGTACAGGTAAGTCCGGAGGATTGATCGTTCTCTAGAGGAATAGTGTTATTTGGTCAAGATGTATGACGAGATAGTACTAGAGGTGAGGAGTGATTCTTTTTGTATTTTTATATTTTATGAAAGCAATTAAAAATCTCGGGTTTTAAGAGAGTGGGCAGAATTAGTTGCTAGTCAAATAACCCAAAACAAATTATAAAAATAAAATTAAAAAGCAAAATTACAATTGGTGACTTCTTATGATAGGGAAAAGCGTGTTCTCTTAGATTTGATTACTCCCTAGTTATTTCCTATTGAGTTGTCGAATTGCCACGTCCTTGTTTTAATTGAAGCGTTGTATTCCTTAATATTGGTCATGGAGAGGTGCCGAAGTCCCTAACTCTATGAATCTTAGTCTCCCCTAAAAACCTTAAAGTCTATTAAGTTTTCTAGGATCTACAAGCTGCAATTCATACAATAAATAAAATGAAAAAAAAACCAATAGTGCACTCTATGGTTGCGTTTCTAAGACGTTCAAGCTAGTTACATATAAGAGGTCAACCAGTTTTCTTAGTCTAACACGAAGCAATCAACTAAACAAGAAACTACAAATCAATATTCAACAACTATGTTTCATCAGATCTAAGGAAACACAGATAAACTTAAGCTAGCATGTTAAAGAGAAGAAAAGATAGACAATCAATCAAACAACACATAGAAATATTGAATGATTAAACGAATAACTTATCTTCAATAAAACATAAGTTTTGGGGGCTGTAGAACCCTTACAAAAGCTGTCAAATTCGTCCACAAAACCCTACTCCAAGATGTTACACGAATTATGAAAAACATACGAAACTATATATAGATTTACAACTCTGACGGCATCAGCTTATGGGTTTTGACGCCTTCAGCTCGCCGTGATTAGGGTTTCGTCTTGTGCAAGTCGCCATTATGACGGTGTCACCTTGTAACCTCTGACGCCGTCACTTCATATCTGACGCTGTCACTTCATATCTGACGCCGTCCTTTAATAAGTGTTTGAACCGTCTCTTGTTGTCTTAACACGTGACTCTCAACTTTAATTAACACTTGACGCGGTTAGGTTGTAAGTCTTCAGAATTTATCTGAGGCGTCTTTTGTTAATCTTGAACCGAAAATCCAGCTTTAGCAACAAGTGACGGCGTCACTTGTAGTGTGTGACACCGTCAGATCACCATGTCTGACAGAATATTGCGACTTCGTCGTTCTCTTCACTTTTTGGGTCCAAATACACCCTAAAAGTGCCGATTTCCAGATTTTTGGTCCCAAGTACCTAAAATGCAAAAAAAATAATAAATAAATAAATAATTTGAGGCAATATTTGATCATATTAATACGATTTTGGGCTTAAATGACCCCTTAAAAAAGTACTAAATAAATCCTTGTTACTTCTCGTTTTCAAGTCAAGTGAGCTCGGAAATGCTCATAAATGTAAAATAGGAAATAATAAATCGAGTTTATTATTAAAATATGTCTGAAATTTAACTATTTGTCACACAATTCTATTAATTAATATATATTTAATAGTGAACAATTAAATTAGCACATCCCAAAAATAAAATAATATATTATTTTTAGACTTTGATTATCTCTGCTCACATATTTTTTCAACTACTATCAAAAGTTAAGTTTGAAAATATACCCATCTTTACTTCAAACTAAAATCAAACAATAAAAACCCATTAATTTCATATTCATAAACACAACCATTACAAACCCCTAACGTTAATTCGTTAACCATCTTTACAAACCCCTGACGTTAAGTCGTTAACCATCTTTGGGTTTTTACACATACATACAAAATCTGTACCAAAACAAACAATAAAAATATGATCCGAAACACATGAAACATATCTACAAACCGAAGCACATAAACACCAATTATGCCCAGATATGGAAGGAAAAAAAAAAAAAAAAAGGCTGAGGTGACTGGTGAGATATGCTGGTGATGGTGAGGTGGTAGTCGGCGGTGGGCTGGCCAGAACTTGTGTGTTCTTGAGTTTTCATAATAAAGAAAAGAAAGTGGGAGTAAACGTTTTCCTCCCACTTTTAGGAGGAAACACTTACTTTCAAAATCACCCAAATCATAATATGTGGGAGTAAACCTTTTCATAAACTAAATAACATAATGTGGGAGTAAACTTTTTCACTTTCTTTCATTTTCTTCTATTAATGAGGGATAAAGAGGGGTGAGTGTTTATTCGGTGTTTTTAGATGCGAAATAGAAAATGATACCCTTCTACAGTTCTACTTAAGGTTCAAATTTAGTCAAGTTAACGGAGTTAGAATAAATGGACCAAACTCGCAATGGATGTTTCATTTTGGAACAAACCCAAAACTTTTCAAAGTATCGGACTGAAAATGAAATACCAGAAAACCATAAGAAACCAAAAAAAGTGTAGTTAACTCAAGTATTTTATAAAGATTAGATGTGGCTGCTGCTCTATCAATGTGAAAAGTACCTTTTTTTTCAAAGTTTTGAACGGTTGACAATTTTATGTTTGTGTCATTAACTACACCAACTAATCAGTTAGCAATATAATGAGTGCCAATAATGTCAAGAACCACTATTTAAACCAGTAAACTACTTGTAAAAAATATCAACAAGAGTGTGTGTTGGTAATGATGCTACTAATGTTCAAACAGTACCTATTAAACCTTCAATTAGAATTTTGTTTGTTATGTTAAATTTATTGAGTTGGACATATTTACATTTTGTTTTAGAATACAGGCTAGAATTGTGTGTTTGAGAAAATAAGCTTCTATTGAAAAAAAGCTTTATTTGAATGACATATGATTTAATTACTACTCTCGCTAAGGTTAAAAATTAAGCTTAGAGATGTTAAGAACAAAGTCATACATAGGTTATTTCCTTGAGACCTCACTCCAAGGTACCCCATTATTATCATCCAATAAAATGTCACACATCACCATCTCGTTCTTGTTTAATGAGTTTGGTGTAAGTTGCCACAAGAATAATTGAGGTTCGAAATTTTATTTCATCAGCCTAATTAAACATATGCCTATTTGTGAAATTTACTAACAGCTAAAAGTGTTGTTGGTGTATGTACATGTTCTTGCTAACGTGCATACATCAGTGTTATCATGTAATCTTCAGCTGATGAAACAGATTCAGGTTCAAGGCCACTCGCTTCAGTGACAAAAGCAGGTTGTTTTGGTTGAGGCAATGCTCCCTCTCCAACCAACATCAAAACCACTGACAACATCGTGGGCCTATCTTCTGCATGATGTTGCACACAGAGTAACCCAACATGTATAGACCTCAGTACTTCAGAAACAACACATGTGTCACGTAAAGATTCACTCATGAGATTAATGGATTTTCCTTCTTTGTAGAGCCTCCATGCCTGAATCAATCCCAGCATCAGAATATTGAGTATGCTAAAAGTAAGTTATTTAAAGATATACTCCGTAACTAGTTTTGGTTGTCAGATCTAATCACCGCTTTAACTTACATGCCCAAGAAGGTTGTCACTGTGATCTTCATGAGAAAATAGTCTGTTTTTCTTCCCGCTCACTATCTCCAACACTAGAACACCGAAGCTAAATACATCTGACTTTGTAGAGAATCGTCCATGTACTGCATACTCAGGGGAAATGTAACCACTGGAACAAAGTTAATTTAATTAATGTGAGTTATTAGTATGTTATTATTAGGATATGCTTTTTCCATCTTATGTTAGAATGAGTCTTACTGTGTTCCAACTACTTTTTTTGTCTTTCCAACGTTATCAAATCCTACAAACTTTCTAGCAAGGCCAAAGTCAGATATTTTTGGATTCATGTCAGCATCCAGCAATATATTGCCTGCTTTCAGATCTCTATGAATGATTTGAAGGCGTGAATCTTGATGTAGATAAAGTATACCTCGAGCTATTCCATGAATAATGTGAAACCTCTGAGGCCAATCAAGCTGCGTACCTTCGGTTTCATCTGTAAAAAATAACCAAGTAATTTATTCCATCAATACTGATTCATCATTTGATTTGGCAAGTATTTGAACAAAACCATGGAAGTGCTGATAGATAAATTACCAAATATAAATGTGTCCAAGCTTTTGTTAGCCATGTATTCATAAATCAATATCATTTCATTTTCGTGAGTGCAGTATCCAAGAAGCTTCACAAGATTCCGGTGCTGAAGTTTTGCAATACAAATGACTTCATTTTTGAATTCATCAAGCCCTTGCTGGGATGTTTTTGAAAGCCGCTTCACTGCTACTTCTTGACCGGCTTCCAACACACCCTAAATGAATAAGGCTTAAAGGTTATGTACTTCTACTTGCATATATTTAGTGATACATTTTTTTGTCATAAGACTGATAATTATTCTGTTATATTCAGAGAAAGGATAAGTTACCTTGTAAACACTACCAAAGCCACCTTCTCCAATCTTATTATTTTCGCTGAAGTTATGTGTGGCCTTAGCTATTTCATACAAGCTAAAGAAAGGTAGCTCATCAAGGTTTTCCGTCAGAAAACTGCTATGATCATTGTCACTGTTTACCTGTTTTCCTACACAACAGTATGATCAATCTTTATTAATTACATGAAATTGAAATTATTAGGAGCAAATACATATATTTCAAGACAAAGGTTTTCAATGCATAAGGTACAGTGTTCTTGCATCAAGTTTTCCAAGCTAAGAGGGGCATTGATATGACTTGAACTAATGGAACTCAAATGTAGAACAAAACGGTCATACAAACAGTTGAATGATTCGGTTACAATGTAATTCAATTGATCCAATTCACACAAGAACAGCTTGTGGAATAAGCCATAAATATATATTTTCAAATGATACAACTAGCTGTGTGCCTGTGTGTTTCTCCCATTTAAATGGATTCTAACTAACTATATAAATATGAAATAAAAGGTCCCTGAAAAATCTAACAAGCTGTTCACTCGTTGTGTTAAAACCATCCTAACAGGCATATATGTGATTGCTCCAGAATTATACTTATAAATAATGTTACCTCGTCCCTTCCATGGAGGCCCTTTTTTTCTCTCTCTGCAGGCATATGCTACCACCATTATAAGCAGTGCCGCTGATGAAATTGACAGGAGCGCGGTGAGTACTTTTATCTCTATGTTGAAGCTCGATTGGCCTTTTGTTAATGGATACAATAATTAGGAAGTTTTTTCTATGTGTAAATAATTTTACAATTAACTAATAAATAAAAGTACTAAATGACAAATGCGTTCAAACCTGCAGAATATTAGAATAACTTATAGTCACATATAGGACTATGAATATTGTAAATTATGATAAACTCAAATAAATCTTCATCCTATGTAGTCGTATTGATTCAAGATCATTAACTTTATGTACCTTGTGACTCAGAGAAAGCCATTCTTATGTAAAGATGTTGCTTTTCATCGTACTCTCTGATATCCATCAACCCACCAAACCACATCAAACATCCAGTTCCACCATTTCTGATATCTAAATTTGCATAAGCTGTACATGAGCAATTCTTTCTGCAGGCCATCTCACATTCTTCTAGTGTCATGCTCTTATTGTACCATGAACGTCGTGTGTCTGGAAATTTCAATCCTGAAACTTTCTTAAAGCCATCTCCATTCCCACAATCTATAGGTTCTTTATGTTGGCACCCACTCGACCAATCAGATGCATTCCATTCTTCTTCGACTGTTGGTACAAAACCTTCTATACAACCACAAAGTGGATATCTGTTTATGTTGCAACTTCCATAAGTTCCACATAATCCATAACTACTACACGCATCAAGTGCTGCATTCCCATATGTTATCCAGTCCTGCATCCGCTCGACCCATTGCAAATACATTGTGTTGCCATCGGACCTCAAAATAGCTCTTGTTACAACTGAACTTATTAATTCATGCTTGTAATATATTTCATTCTGATTAATGATAAACTCAGATGAATAGAGTCCATTAGGTTCATCAATGGGAAAAGCCTCAAACCTAACACCATTCCATGGTCCAATCCTGACGCGTATCACTGAACCTTTCATCTGAAATATCTGCGGATATCCATTTGTGTCCATCATGTACATGTATGGTCCTGGGGAAGGATCATTGTCACTTTTCCAAGATGTCAAATATGTGTCTATGCCTCTTACAAAATCCTTCCCAAATTTCATTCCTGATATGAATGTGTTACCAGGATAATCAAAACTTTGCCAAATTGGATC
This sequence comes from Artemisia argyi, assembly GCA_030686995.1. Classification (NCBI taxonomy): domain Eukaryota; kingdom Viridiplantae; phylum Streptophyta; class Magnoliopsida; order Asterales; family Asteraceae; genus Artemisia; species Artemisia argyi. The sequence continues at coordinate 123,009,969 of CM060699.1, forward strand.
TCGACCTTTGTTACCTTTATCCCACACAACAAAATTTCCATTATCCAGAAGTTGTGCCATCGGGTTCAGAGTTTTCACAGATAACATGGAACTGGATGACCATATCTCAGTATTGTTACCATTTAGAATCAGTCTTCCATTGCTACTGACCTTGAGTAAGCCTGATTTGTCAGTAATTGGTGTTTCCCTGTTAGCAACCCAGACAACAGTACCATTTGATATCTTCTTGAACCATATCCCCAAGTATCTGTTCTTTGTATTTCCTGGACTAAAAAATCCCAGTTCGAACATTTGACCGTCTGAAATGATTGTTTCACCATCTTTTATAGCTATATTTGCAGGTATGCTGTCTATTGCCGAAGATTCTGGCAGCAGCAAGAATAAAACTAAGGAAAAGGAAACAACTATGGAATGAAGTGCCATTGATAAGTTGCTTAGGTTCAATACATGTTGACAACAAGAAAAGTTTAAACATACTTTATATCTTCTGCCATTATTAACAGACCATTATGGGTACCACATATTTATGTGCTATTATGTATTATTAGTAACTTTGAAAATGATTTGACAAACGTACCTTTATCTTCTTCATCTTTATCCGTCGAACATCAAAACCAAAAAGTAAATTTTCAATCAGTGTGATACCCACTTGATAAGCAATTGCATACCCACTTGATAAAACCTTACATATTTCAATATATACCCGAAACATGCTAACCTTGCATCGTAGGATCATACATTGAAAACTAGCATTTTGTGAAAATATGTAAGTATCGGCGGACATACATTGTAGGTTTGGGGTGGCGGTGCCCCGCTAGCTGAAAAAGATAAGATTTTAGCGTAATTATTTATTTTATTTATTTTTATTTATTATTTTTTTTTTTGACATTTTTTTCGAAAGTACCTCCGAACAAAAATTCAAATTGCCCCCACCTAAATACTAGAATCCAACATTCAACAATTTCAAACCTTATAAATCATCATCTCCAAGTAATAATACTTGATTTATCATTTAGATCATACTTTTTCTTCAACATTTTGTTGCTATTGTCGAAAAAAAATTTTTGCACCCCACATTTTATTTTTCTGGGTCCGCATCGGTTAATGCAATTCTCACTTATAAAAAATCATGAAATAGTAACCAAGTTTGAATTTTGTTTTAATTTAGTTTTTTTATTATTTTTTATTTTTCATAAATACCACTCAAACGTAATAAAAAATTAATGTTTACATGAAGAAGCGATTTTGCTCACTTGACTTGAAGGCTTAGGAGCTTCGTAAGATTTCATGAGAAACTTGACTCAACCTTCAAGTTCCATGATCCTACGGTCGGGAGTGCTCGAATTGTCCGAAGGCAAAGATATTGCCTTGACCGTTTTGTTTAGATCACGGGGATCATTCCAACTTTCGTTGTCATAGAGAGCAAGATCTTCTATGAGTTCCCATGATTTTTCCGCACTTAGATCACGTAGCTTGCCACCGGCCGATTGGTCAATGGTTCGCCTTGTGGAGAGATCGATATGGTCATAGAAGATTTGGACTTGGAGCCAAAGATCTATGCCATGATGAGGGACATTTGGAGTAAGTCCTTGAAACGAGTACATGCTTCATATAGAGTTTCACCTTGACGCTGTTGGAACATCAAGATATCATTTCTAAGCTTGGTAGTTCTCCCCGGTGGAAAAAATTGAGCAAGGAAACGAGTGGTAAGATCATCCCATGAGGTGATGGATCCCGCGGGTAAACGCTCAAGCCATTGACTAGCTTGATCACGTAGAGAGAATTGGAATAGGCGTAATCGGGTTGACTCTCTAGTTGTAGCATCAAGGTCTATAGAATCTACGATTTTAAGGAAGTCCTTGAGATGTTGATTTGGATCTTCGGAACGAAGTCCACGGAATGCACATCCGCTTTGCACCAACCGGATGGTGTCGGATCGCAAGGGAGACACATTGGCTCCTTGGGTGAGCTCAATGGTGTTTCGGTAGCCTTGGTGGCTAGGTCGGGAATACTCTCCTAGGGTTCGGGGCCTAAGAGGTTGGTTAACTAGTGGTGGGTTTTGTGGGTGGTCTTGTTGTGGTGGGTTGATGGGTTCAAAGATGTTACCACCTTCCATGATGTCGGATGGTAAAGAGTACGAACAAAAACACGAAGAAATAAGATAGACTAAAGAGAACCTAAAAATAAAAATAAAATCTTACTAGAAAGGAATCTAGCAAGTAGACCTAATTAAAAGAAATTCTAACCTAGACAATAACTATTCCCTGGCAGCGGCGCCAAAAACTTGATGCGTGGAAATTGCACTAGGCTTTACCTCTCGAGGGATCTCAAGAAGCTTACAACCCCCACCAGGCAGTGTACCTGATCGTTGTAGTATAGTATAGTGACAAGTACCGGGGGATTGATCGTTCAACTTAGGAATAGTGTCGCTAGGATTAGAAAGCCTAAAGACTAGGTCTAGAGGTGAGAGATAATTCTTTTTGTATTTTTATGTTTTTAGAAAAGCAAATAAAATCTCGGTTTTTAGAGGAGTGGGCGGAATTAGTTGCTAGTCAACTAACCCAATTACTAAGATGCAATCAAAATAAAATACTAAAATTGAAAATAAACTAATTTAACTAGAGGTGTGAGCAATATATGAGAGAATTGTGTTTACTTAGATTTCACTACCCCCTAGATATCTTTTACAGGTTAATTACTTGTTACAGTTGCGTGGATGATGGATTGTATTCCTTAATACCATTCATGGGGTGGCGTACTTACTTCCCCAATCCTATAAGCTCCTACTTCACTCCTATGTCGAGCCGGCTAAGAAGCTCCTAACACAGGATCACTAGAATTTGCTCATGCATTAAATACAATCATAAAAACCTAGTACACATCGGTTCATGTTTCTTAAGACGTTCAAGCAAGTTACACAATGGAGATCTGCCAGTTTTCTTAAGCCTAACATTGAAATCATTCATCCATTACAACTATAAACAAGCAATCAACCTATAATTAACATCTAGGTTTCATTATGTAACAACCGTGATTTTAGTAGGTTAGTTAGACTTTTAGCCTCGAATTAATCTAACTTTGTTTGGTATGATTTGAGTAGTTATATGTGTGTTATAGTGTGGTTAGTATTTGAGTTAGCACTAAATCCCTTCGCATTGTGGTTGTTATTGTGATTTTTGATGATGTTGATTTTAGGAAAGTTCATTTTGATCACCTGTGTGGTGTAGAAATGACTTGTGTATATTTGGCGTTTTGAGGTTTTGCGTAACGAGTCTTCGTTCAAGTTATTGAGCGTTAGTAAGTTACGGGAATGTTGTTTTTGTGAGGAAATGTTTATGGAGTGTGTAAAAATCTATTTTTGGAAACTTTATTTTGAAAATGAATATTTTCCGTTTTGTCGTAAAATTAAGGTTTATCGCGAAAGACGTTAGGTTTTGTTATGGGAATACATAAAATATGAAAAGTATGAGGTTTTGAGTGTAATAAATAAATTAATAAAAAAATATAATAATAAGGGGGGGGGGGGCGATTATGGGATTAAGGGGAAAAAGGAAACCAAATTTGATATCAAATACAACTCTAAGATTTAAGGGTTATCCAAAATAATTATAAATACAAAATCAAAACTCCCCTACCCCTTTTTCCTGCATATTGAGTCGACCACAAGGAGGAATAAGAAGAAAAAATTAGGGTTTCATAATTGTCTAGCTATAATCAAGAATCAAGGTAAAATTTTTAACCCTTACGTGTAATTAATTAATTATTGTTATGATTCATGTTATATTTAATATGATGGAATATAGGGTTTATATACTTCTGTAAATTATTGAAGTAAAACATGTTAGGATGATTAGATGTTAATAATATGGTTAATGGTTAAGGGAATTGAGTGTTAAACGCGTTAGATTATGTGTTAGGGTTTGGACAGAAAACTATAGCTGTAAAGATGTGAGTGTAAATAACAGATGGTGAAGAGTTAAGTCACGAATTTTAGGTCTAAATTGAAGTATAATGAAAGAGCTTTCCAAAAAGTCCAGCCACGATCGATTTTAAGGTCGGGAAGTCGGTCTTTTGATTTTTCTTTGTTAAGGTGTCAAAGCTGTCAAACCGGGACAGATTTTGGGTAAAAGTTTGAGGGTGTCATGTGGTTGTAAAAGTGGTATTTTGACTTGGCCTTCTGTAATAGTTAAGTTTTAGGTTATATTAGACTACCACGAAGAGTATTCGCGATAAAAACTTGTGGAAGTAATTATAAAAAATCAAAACATTTTGGTGTGCGTTCAAATCTGAATTTGAGTAGTTGACAAGTTTGAATTTTTTATGAGTATTTGTGTGTGTTATTGGTCCATGGCCTTCTGTAATAGTTAAGTT